>SNQJ01S0144450.1:42939-58065 GCA_010110895.2 Picea sitchensis
GTAAGGGGTCTTATCCTTGACAAATCTACGGGGAGATCTATTTTGGATGTATGTTGCACAATTAAGTGCTTCAGCCCATAGTCTCTATGGTAGTGAATTTTCATGCAACATGCAAGATGCCATCTCCTTTAGAGATCTGTTTTTCTGCTCAGAAACTCCATTTTGTTGTGGAGTGTAGGGAACTGTGTGATGCAACTGAATCCGTACCTCATGGAAAATATTATGGATCTCATGATTTACATACTCTCCCCCATTATCAATTTGGAGGAATTTGATCTTCTTTCAGGAATGTGTCTCAACCAAGGATTTGAAATCTTTGAGGTGTTGAAAGACCTCAAATTGTTTCTTGAGAAAGTAGATCCATGTAAAACGTGAGAAATCATCAACAAAAATGAGAACAAGCCTCACTGTTTTGATGGATGGATGTGGAAAAGGACCCATAAGGTCACAACGGATCAGATCTAAAGGTGCAGAAGCTCTCTGAGACTTTCCTTTGTCGAATATATCTTGAGGGTGTTTTCCGAGAACAAATTCGTCACATACTCCCTTGGAGAAATGGATGTCTGGTAGACCATCAACCAATATTTTTTTTCTAAGTTGTTACATGTATCTGCAATTCAAATTTCCAAACCTTTCATGCCATATTCTACTACTTTCATTAGCATGAGTAAGCAGTAAAGCAAAATGAGGTTGAATGAATTCAAAAAATGTATACAGTCTAGACTGATGATTTACCTCACTGGTAGCAAACCTGGAGTTGGTTTGCATGTCGTAGATGTCCACAGAATTTGGTGTGAATATGAATTTATTTCTGGTACCAGAATTCGTCATCTGATACATGGAGAAAAGGTTGACATAAATTTTGGGAACGTGCGACACATTCTCAAAGCTTCTGTGGGTGAGTTCAATCCTTCCTTTGCTGGTGACTTCGATAGAAGAGTTGTCCCCCATTAGAATATGACCATTGCATGCATCCAAAGAATAATGTACTTCTTTTGAGGGAGCTATTTGATGTGATGCTCTTGAATCTATGATCCAAGGATCGAGAGAGGAGTTGATGGGAATTAAGGCATGGCTAGAATTGACTTTCTTGGAATTTAGATCTTCTGGCTTCTTCTTCTTGGCACCCTCGGGGATGCGATCTCCAAGGTTGTTTTTTCTGAAGTATTTGAGACATCAGATATATTTTATTTTGCATGCATGCAGATTCTGAATGGAATCCTTTGTGACAGTACGTGCATTTCTCCCCTTTTCTTCCCGTTTCCCCTTTGGATCCAGATGCATCAGTGAAGGGTTTTGTGTACCTTTCGTTCTTTAGATGTGCATGAGCTTTCCATTTATATTTATCTTTAGATTTCTGATATTTGTGGCTTCCATCATGCATAGTGAGTGCATGAACCCTTGGTCCTTTGATTGTGCCCATGTTGATGATCTCAGTTTTCTATTGTGTTAGGGATTCGATAAAGTCCTCAAGAGAAGGCATCTTCCAGGTGGCTCCGGAGGTGAATCTGACAGAATGGAATGTGGATATGAATAAATATAATTCAGGAAAAATCTTGGAGAGAATGGTGAGAACCATTTGTTTCTCCTCCTTCGATTTATCAACCCCGCAAGCTTTGAGTTGCGACAGTAAATCCTTGAATTTTGTAAATAAATCTTGGATATTGTCGAATCTTTTTGGATCAAATGTGAGCAGATCCACCTCTAGCATGTGTCCTCTCATATCATCCTATTTTCCAAATATCCCTTCCAAGGTGGTCCAGGCTTCATTGGGAGTCTTACAGAAAGATATGTGAAAAAGGATGAGAAATAAGACTGCAAATTGTTTCGAGTGCCTCATCCATGCGAATTAAGTACTTGGATTTTTCTATGGTTGATGTTGGTTCTATATTTGTATTCAAGGTTAACTTGTACAACCCTATGGTTCAGATATGTATGGCTATTTTCTCCTTCCATGCAAAATAGTTGTAAGGTGTAAGAATGAATTATTTTTGGAAATCCATCTTTCCACTGTCCTCAATCTTTTGTACCTGTAAAACATTTTGGTGTAGATTTTTATTAATAGTCTGTCGGCTTTGATACCATGTAAATGTGTTGAACCTGCACATAATATATCTAGATAAACAATAATAAACACATTTGAAAAGAGAATTTGAGAAAGAAGAAGAAGGAGAGAAAGAATAGAAGAATTCTCATTAACCGTTATGAATAATGAATAATTTACACATGATATACTCGGTATAACTCAATGAGTGCACACTGGAGGAGAACCAATGCTCCATATTGGTGGTCTAGAGTGATCTGGACACACACCAACAGTTACAATAGTGAAATTCCACCTATTCTAGTCTCTTAGGCAATTACGAGAGTGAACTGCCACCTAGCTGAGTTAACTAGTCAACTAGTATTCAGTTAACTGACTGAACAACGAGTAGTGAGGAGTAGATCAGGGAATCAAGGGTAATGCGCTAGTTTGGTGATGATCCCAAGGAAATTTCACATTAGTTGGTGATGATCCTAATGTTTCATGGTGACAATACCAATGCAACATCTAAACTCAACTCAACTAGTCAAACTGAAGTGTCAACTGAAGGAGAATATTCTCCAGGTGGAATATTATACCCTAAAATATAGGAGACTGGATAATGACTAATTATGACTAATAAACAAGGAAAAACCTTAGGAAAAATAAATCCTAGGTGTGTGTAAAGTAACTCCAACACTTCAAACATCCTCCGAGCAGTTCAGAGGAGTTTCTTTTCAATAGTTTTGATGCATAACGTTATCATGAAAGTTGAGGAAAACTCCAATCATATCAGAGGAGTTACTTCTAACTCCTCCGATATGTTCGAAGGAGTTACCTTTAACTCTTCCAAATAGTTTGGAAAACTTGTCCTTAACGCTTTCGAGCTAACCTACCAAACTACCACATTAAATACTATTAATTAACCATGAGGCTATATATGAAACAGGTTTGAGACTATTTTTATTCAACCATTTGTAATTGAACAAGAAAAATGGAGGATAAAGATGCCAACCTGAATGCCATTCAAAACCCTCCCCTATCCTTTTCTAACATGTGGCAACATAATCTGTGTAAGGATACTTCCCTCTTTCCTTTTCTTTAAGATAGGGTTATGTTTTGTTTTTTATTTTGGTTTTGCTTTCCCATTTTCCCTAGACTGTAACTCTCCCTTTTCATCCATTGGTCACTTCACACTCATCAGACCCTTCTCATTTTTCACCAGTCTTAGACTAGTTCTCCATCTACTCTTGGATACAGAGTATACAAACAATCGACCTTTCCTCCTTCTTAAACCACGATAGACTTTTTCCTATTCTTGATCTTAACCATTGCAAATCCCAAAACCCATCCGAGGCATAGAGGACTTTAATCCTTCCAGGCTAGCCAGAGTACTCCTAGTCACTATCCTTGTTCGTGGAAATCCTTCACTCTTAATCCAATTTTTTTTGAATAACTCTCAGAGCATATCGAAGAATTTACTACTAGCTTCTCTAATATGATTGGAAGAGTTGACATTAAATATTCCGCATGATTTTTTAAATAATTGGAAACAACTCCTCTAATCATATCAGAGGAGTTACTTTTAACTCCTCCGATACGATCGGAGGAGGTCCTGGTAAGTGATCCGAACACCCCGACATGATTTAACTAACCCTTTTGAATACATGTTAGAGAAGTTAGTAACAACTTCTCTGATGTGCTTTAAGGATTTTTTACTAACTCCTTTGATATGTTTGAAGGAGTTGTTACTAACTCCTCGGATATGCTCTGAAGTGTTGTTGTTAACTCCTCCGATATGCTCGAAGGATTTTTTGTTAACCCCTCTATTCTGCATTAAGGAAGTTATTTTGTTTATGCTCTGATTTTTTTTCTTTTCCAGGATGATTCCCAAGATTTTCACCCCAAACTCTTGCTGAGCATTGTCTACTATTAACTTGACATTTAAAGAAGCAACTTGCCATGACTTATTTCCATTAATTCTTATAATTGTCCGATTATTTAACTATTTCCAAATAACATGTTCTAAATTTATCTTGTATGCATATTCAAACATGTCACCATGAAATAAGATGAAAATGAAACCAACAGGGGTCGAGCCATTTGGAAACTCCCAGCAAAAACTAGAGACAGAAAGTGTCGGGACCATATACGACGATACGTCGGGACTTCTAGACAAAGATGGAGAAATTTTAAAATGGGGAAAAGTATACTACATTTTTAATAAATCAAACTTCTCTGTGGAGGAAGAGGAACCAGATGAGCTCTAGGTGTTTAGGAACATCCGAAAATCAGAAATTTTCAGAGTGGTAGCACACCCAACCATTTTCCCTTGTGTAGATGCAATTTCTTGGATTTTGAAAAATGTAGATGTAGATAGTAGGTATTTATTTAATAAAATAAAAGAACTGATAGATTCACTCATACCTGATGCTTTAGCCAAGTGTTACCATATTGAGGCTGGAAACACAAATCTAGATGGTCAACTCCTCAACGAGTTGGAGCTCACAACGAAGGATTTATTCCTAACATGGTATAAAGCATGCAAGTAGTTCAAATATCGAGCCAAGATTCGGTACCCCACAACCAATTTAAGAATACCCTACCAATATATGGTATCCATGCTATACAGGTTATATGGGGAACCAAATGAAACACACTTTCCCTTGTCATACACTCCCCTAATTTATTTATGTGTGGATGTAGGGGCCTCGTTCAACTGGGGAGACATATTATCTAAGAATATCAAAGATGTTATTTCTATAGCTACACAAGCATAACTGTTGGGCTCTAAATATTTCCTAAAAACAACATTAGTCGAACATTAATTTATCAACCAAGGATTCATCTTTTCTCTCAAGAATGTCAGCAAAGTCTATGCAGATAGTTGTAGAGGTTTAAATTGTGTAGATAATTTGGTTAAAGAAAATCTAAGTCTATCTAAATTACTATAGTAATCAAACTCATTTATGGAACCCTCTTAAAATGAAACTGATAACTCACTCAACATAATTGTAATCTAATCACTAACACACTGTGAATCAAAGGTATTAACCAATTTGCTGAATTCATCTAGCTAAGAAACAATAATTTAATTTATGAAAACACTTAATAGATCAATCTATCATTGATTATCTAATCTGCTGGAAAAGAACAACTAAGTATTGTAGAATTGAGAAGGAACAACAAATGTGAATTTAAACGAAAGGAATAACAATTTCAAATTTGATAAAAATAATAGCGTATGCAAAAATGAAAGAAAATAAACTAGCAGTAACTGGAAATGGAAAAACAATAGACAATCTTCAAATGAAACATTTATCCTCTGTAATTGAACAACATAACTAATTCATAGAAGCATCAACACACTCACAAATTTATCTTAACTGTTACAGGGAAAATTAAATCACAGAACTGAAATAGAATTGATACGATTACAAATTGAGACTGCAACTCCTTCTGACTGGGCCCACGGTCTTTAGACGGTACTGCTACTAAAAACTCAGTACACAAAGATGATTAAAACACTCAAGGCTTTCATTAATTCCATAAATGGTGAATCATTTAAAATGGACAACTTGTACAAAGTAATTCATAGGTCTAAATGTTTGATTGAATTTCTTGGATTCCCCCTCTATGGTTCATCACCCTCTATATATTACAATGACATGGGTAAATTAAGCTATCATGAGGATCGAGAGATCCTTAAGATTGTTTTTACTATTTATAAAGATTACAAAATAGAGAGTCAATCTTCCTCTAAACTGCTTTGCACCTGATTCCTTCGATCTCCAATAGTCTATGCATCTTCATAATCTTCTTAACTATCTCGAGTTTAACAATAATTGTCCATTTCTGCAATAAAATCAAACAATTCAAATCAAAATTCAGAAATGATCTAATATCACTCAATAACATTTCTAGAAGACTTTTTAATCGTTTTCTTTCCTAATTACTTCTAATTAATAGAAAATTCAATCAAGAATATATCATAAACCATGGTAATAAGGAGGATATTTGTACCTTTTTCTCAACTCAACATACCCCCCAACTTACCTTTTTGCATGTCCTCATGCAAGCAGAGAGTTTACATGTACAACAATGATGCTGAAGGGAGGAGAGGTCCTTTCTCTAGGTCTCCTGAACCCATTCTTACCTCTAAGTTCTTCAAAAGAAACATCTTCTTCCTTCTTACGAATTTCATAAATACTCTAATAACCCTCTGAAGGATACCAAATAATGGGAGGACTATACTTGCATCCAATCAAGGCAGGCCCTTCATTTTGTATCATTCTAGCATACCTCTCTAACCTGAAGGTGGATGCGTCAAAATTTTTGAAACCAAAGGGTTCCCGGTTCTTGACTGCATTTGATGAGACATCCCTTCTTAATTTAGTAGTAGAAATGGATTCTTTTTTAAGCTCTCTTAAATACTGTAGACCTAAATTTATAACAAGTCTGTGGATGGGGCTAAAGATTCTACAACCTTCTCCCTCTTCATGAATGTTCTGTGCTGCATAATGGTTTTAAGGGTTTTATGAGATTCTCTTATGATCCATATATCTAACCCGGTCTCCCTTTTCATAAAAACCTTGTGTGCTTTAGCCCACCTGGTTTGGTTTTTGGCAAAGGACAAGAATGCCTGAAACTATATGTCCCCAGTGAAAGGACCGAGGTTCTCTTTTCTGTTTTCTCCTAGGATGAAGTTGTGAAGGTATATCTCACACAAAAATTATTGTACTCCCTCATCTTGTTCTTTAAAACATGAAACAAAATCAGAAACAATGGTGAACTCAAAAGATTTTTGTGATCTAATAGATTTTATCCTTAGCAACAAATAACGTTGTAATAAAAATAAGGTGTAATTAGTATCAGGAGCCTCGCAAGCTACTATATCAGAGTAAACAGAGAAAATTTATTTGATTTTCTCCAAAGCTCCATCTAACTGGACCTGTATTTTCTTCACCTTTCCTTGAGCTTTGATGAGCTCATAAAAATTCTCATTCTCTGTTGCTAACATGGCTTGAAGTTGTTTGACAACTTTCTGATTTTCTGCCATTGTTACTATTTCACTTCTACTTTGAGTTAGGGTTTGTTGGGTTTGTGCCATTTCTATCTCTTTTGTTGTTGGGTAATCTGTTTGGGTCTCTATGTCAATTGTCTCCAAAGGAGCAGGAAAATATGTAGGAATCACTTCTTCAGTTTGAACAGTTGTTTCCAAAGTTGGAAGCACTCCTTCAGTTTAGAAAATTATTTCTTTTGCTGTTGGAATCTCTATTTGAGTTTCTATTTCTATTGTTTCCAAAGGAGCATGAAATTATGTTTGTGTTCCAACATAATTGGTGTGGACTATCCTCCTCATAAGTGGGTTTCTTCCCTGTACTCTAGGCCTCTTGGATTTCTTCTTCTCATAGGCCTTGTCAGTTTTCTCCAACTGCTTTCTTAGTTGTCTAATTATTTATTTTAATCTACCAACTTTTTGTTTCAATACTTTGATTTTTTTAACCCTTTTCCTCAATATCTTGTTTTCCTATTTCAATTTTATGATTTTATTGTGGCCCTTGCTTTTTGTTTTCTGTTTATGGGGAATTTCAAGGTCTTCCCCACCTTGATCAACTAGTGACTGCTCCCCTATTTATTTTGGGTGCTCTGTCTGTTCTAAAGGATTGTTTTCCTCAATGTGAGGTTCTAGCTGTTCTGTACCTTCATGAGATGTAATCTCCATGTCAGGAAGATCCAATATAGGGTTTGAATGAGAAGAATTTGGTTCTTGGTGTTCTCCAAACTTGTCTGTGTCTTCGACAATTGATGTCCCTACATTTCCTAGTACTTGAGCCATCTCTACATCATAACTTCTGAAGAACTGTTATGTAAGGCTTTCAAGTGATGGCTACTTTGTCTGTGCATTTTCTTGAATTTTCTCATGTGAGGGTTGTTCTGTTTGCATAATTTCTTGAATGTTTTCAGGTTGAATTGTGTTCTTACCCCTTCTTCTTTTAACAATAGAGGTTTCAGTAACAACAATTGTTCTTTGTCTCTTGTTCTTTGATGTTTCTACCTGTATGGTTTGAGTTTCTTCCAGAAGGATGGATTCTGCTTCTATTTTAGGTTGGGGTAGTGGAATTTCCATTTGGGAACTGTCTCCCTCTACCTGAGATGTCTCAATTCCTTGTGGGGGAATTTCTTGGTGGATTTCGGGTTGTTCAATTTGTAGGGGCCTAACAGACTCAATTAAATATCCCTAAGTTATTTGTGTTTTTCTCAAGGCCCTGTTTACTATTAATTTTACTAGTCCATGGTGACTAATTATATTGAAAGGGTCTTTGGCCTTCTGATTCCTTGCAACAACTTCATGCAACATGGAATTTAAAAAGAATGACAAATTTATTACTAACCTCTATTTTAGTGTTGCTAACAGTTTGAGGTGGCGTGGTCTCACCACATTGTATCTCCCATCACATGTGATATATATTTGTATTACTCCTGCTAGCTCCCTCCATGGCTCACTGAGAGCAGTGGGGTTGAGTCCTTTCCCTTTTTTATCGAGTTCTTCTCCTGGCTCTACAAAGGACTCCACAACCCCCTTGAGTCCTGTATACTTCCCTGTCCATTGTGTGCCTTCGTTGGGAAGGCCTATTACCTCCGCTATAATTTCCTCAGTGAACGGAATTTGTATGTCTCGGATCACGGAGACTCCCCTCTGTAAGTTCTAAAAAAATTCTAGCATGATATTTGTGTCATATCCCTGCAATCTGCTAAAATATTCTGTCCACCCTAGACGATGTAAAATTTCCCTGCCTTGGTCGGTTACTTGCATCAATGTGGGATCTCGGAAGACACTTCGGTTGCCCATGTCTTTTGTAAACAAATCAGGACAACTATCGTTCCCAGTTACAACTTAGTTAGACCATATTTAGAGAAAATATTACCATAAATGGTAAAAATCATAGAACAACAAATGTATATAGAAATGTGAGATTTCCCATTAATTGTAATCATTATGATCTATTGATAAACGTACATAATATCCGCCCCCTGATAAATGAAAAGGTTGACCTCGACCATCGATATGTGTGAGTGTAATGACGACAGGTAGTTCAAGTGAGGGGTAATTACTACGCTATCACCGTCGCTAGGAGAAAAATCATTAATAACCTTCAAAATCACTTTAACGGTAATTATGAACAATAATCATTCTTTTGTGGGAAATTCAAATTCACATACCTATGTTCAAAAAATGTTTAAGGAAAAAGATTTCGAGTAATCTAAATTTTTTCACGTTTTATAAATTTTCCACATGTCATAAGTTTGTTACTTTTCCTTTTCTTAAATATAACTAGAATGATAGCCTCTTTGTTAAGAAAGGAAGTCTAGGAACACACAAAAACTTAGCATATTTAAGGTAAACTTCCATACCATAGGCAGAGCCACTGCTACCAATAAGCGTCCATAGCCTCGACAGGGTTGCCTTTTAACCCATAGATGAGCCTGTATCCTCAATAAATAGTTTAAATCATCTTTTCCAAAAAAGGCCACTACCCTGATTTGGTAATCAAATAATGATAATTCCATTCACTAGATCATAGCCTAAGTGAACAAGACGGCTCGTAATGAGACCTCTTTTGCTTTGATCCTGAATGCCAAAGGCCATTACCCTCGTGTGGTAGCCATAGTGGGAATGTCACTTATGTTATTCTTTGATGATCATGGTAGGTTGGCTCATGATGAGACCTCCTATTCTTTGTGGGAGAAGTTTATTTCTTTATTTAATTTTTATTTCCATTGTTTTTTTTTTTAGGCTTTATAAAGGGAGGCTCATCTACTCCTTAAGAGTAAGGGATGGTGTAAGAAGTGTAAGAATGCCAAGTAAAAATGAGCCTTAGACTCCTTATTATGATATGAAGGAGAATTATCATTCAAGCATATGTATATATATATAGGGGAAAAAACGAATTATGTTGGTTAAGGATTATGAAGAATATTAAGATCATTTGGAGAAATCAATCCAAAAACAATTTGGTAAGGTATGCTAGATAGTCCACAAAATAAAATGACAAATTGTTACCATGATAAATAGAAGTGGTGATTTTGAAAATTAATTAGTGAAAGTCATACCCAAAGGAGTAGCTAACATATCAATAACATGTTTTTTTCATGAAAAATCGTGACTTTTGAGGGAAAGGAACAACAATAAGGAAAAACCGCAGAAGGAACAACAACTATTTCTTTCGAATGAACAATGCTATCTGGAAAAGGAACGACAATCACGACAAAGGGTAAAACAATTATAACAAAGGGAACAACAGTCATTACTTTCAAATGAATGACACTACCCGCAAAAGGAAGAACAATTGCACGAAGGGAACAATATTTGTTCCATTCAAATGAACGACACTACATGCAAAGGGAACAACAATCACATGAAGGGAACAATAGTTGTTCTGTTCATATGGAAGACACTACATGCAAAGGGAACAACAATCACATGAAGGGAACAAAAGGTGTTCCGTTCAAATGAACGACAATGATGAGTTTCCAGTTTTAACCATCTCATTAAATAATTGGATACCACCCGCAAACATGTTTAGGGAATTGTTGGCACAAGGGTAGACCCAGGGTTCAATGATTCAACAATGCACCAACAAAACCCTAACTACCATCCCTTTCGACAACACCTGCGAATCAGACGAAGTCTCACCCGAGGTAGAGGAAAGGGGGGTTACAGGAATCAGATGTCTGTAACCAAGCTAGGACACAGATATGTGATTATAACACTTCGAAGAGTCTTTTAGCAACACTTAGATGGTGATATGAATTAATTCGTTAGCCTTATTAACATCGCAGAGTAAACCCTAATATTGATCAACGCAGTAACAATAGAGATACTTCAATCATTTAACACAAAACACTGAGTTAGATCTAACATTCATTCACTCTAAGAACTAAGCATTAACAGATCTATCTAACAAACATAATAAGAAAAGTACTAAGCACATTCACAGCATAGACAAGATATCACAAAGCAACCAAAAGACACAAGATATACGTGGTTCACCCCAGTGTGGAGATACGCCCACCAACCTCTTCGTCTTCTTTATTATTCTTCAAGCTCTTACATCCATTCGCTCCTGTGCACTACGCCACAGAGCCTATCTTCGCAGAGGACAAGAGATCTGCGCACCGTGCACCAGATTCTCCTTCCTAAAACTAGGTCAAGGCACAGAGCCAACTCCTTTATCGAGCACAGAGCCTTACATACACATTCTGTTGCATAAAGAAACTCATGACTATTTGCAACTAGCCTTCCCAAAACTATTGACTCTCCTCTACATTACATTCTTACTTAGTTATACTTTTACAATAAGGCCTAAACATGGGTAAACCCATGGGCCGACATCCCAAAACCCATTACAAAAACCCTAATGAACCCCTTGCTGGGTCCATAAACTTGCAAAATAGGTGAGATCCGTGATCTCATCACCGCCTGGGCGCTCCTTCCTCGATTACTACGTCGAAGTAAAAAAAGTGGTAAAACCTGACCAAGATTTCCTCAAAACTTGGTCAAGGGCCAATAGGCCCCGAGCACTCACCTCTGACTCATCCTAAGTCACTCAGATCTAGAAAACGATGCTTCAAATGCCTCGTGCTTCATGTGAGCTACCTCAACTTTTTGCTTCGCCTGTGCCTCCTGCTCAACGAACTCTTGGATGATCTACTCTGTAATAGGCCCTTATAGGTGTTGTTCTGCTATCAAAACCACTTGGTCGAGTTGTGATCCTTGTCCCTCAATTTCTTCAAACACCTTGCATGCTTCATCCTACACAGGTTGTAGCTTCTATGAAACTTCCATTACCCTGCCCTGAATGGCAGTAATATGCTACTGGACCGCGCGTTGATCCTTATATCTCTTGATTCTTTCTACCGCAGTGAGAAACTTCATTTTCGATTGTATTGATAGTGCATGTTGTTGCATCTCCTGTAACTGCACTTCCAATTTCCTTAGCTATGGATTTTCTATGAGGTGTTCATAAGTCTGGGCACTTCTATCGCTCAGTTGTTTGCATTTTGAGGTGAGGGCTATGATCCTTCCAACTATGCTCTTAGTGGCTTCCTCCCTCTGGTTGCCCACCTCCTATGGAGTTCTCGGTACTACTTGGATATCCAGCTCAATTATCCTTGCTTGAAGCTACTGGATGGTCTCAGCAAGCTTCACCACTTGAACCTTAACTGAATCGTGTTCCCCCTATGCCAATCCTAGTGTTGGAACACATATATATTTCTAAACTTTAGACTTTAAATAGATTTCATTCTCGTTTAAATAAAAACAATGCGCACCCGATTCTCACCATTGATGAAGTCTTCCATTCAATCAAATGATCCTAATCTCTTAGAATTTATGGAGCCACCTACTCTTTAAAGGGTCAAATCACTAAATAATACTTTGGAGTTTCGAGTTTCGTAGTTTCGTACTTCAGGCATTTTAACATGCCTCACCTTCGAAGTCTCGATACACAAAAATCAATCGATCCTAGTCACGATATACACGTATACCTCCCTAAGCTTTAACACGTCACTGTGGGAAGCGACCTTTTGGGAAAATGACAGAAGATCTAACTTGTAAATCTACGAAATGCGAAGTCCCGAAATATTAAACCTTGGTTAATTAAACTAATCTCAATTAAGGGTAAGTAATAGCTTCACACTCTCAGAGTTTGGGTATTCACCATCCATCGCATTCTAAATTCATGAAACCCGAACTCCTGAAATGTCATAAGAATTAAACAAAGTTAATTAAAGATTATTGACAATTAACGAGTAATTAATCACTTCGTAGTTTCGAACATCGGGAATCATATATCAAGCTGTTATCAGATACCCCGAGGTTCGAAGGTCTGAAAAGAGTTAAGGTTAAACATGATTAATTAATAGGTTAAACATGATTAATTAACAGGTTAAACATGATTGATCTCATGTTAAGATTTTGTTGAATCATCGTTCGGATAAATTCAAATTTTTGTCTATGCTTTTCTTGATCATGAACCACCAGCCATTAATGACAATAATAACTGATCTAGGGAAAATGATTTCAAATAAGATCCTGGATCATCGCCCAAATATTTCATTAATTAAGGAAGTAAACACATTGTCAGTGAAGGTATATGAAAATTGATGCACCTAAGGTGAAGAAGATATTTCATTCTGAATTCCATTCACATTTTTCACATAGCAAGCTTAGCGAGATAATAAGTTTGTGCATTTTCTATGGCAGGTAACACAGTGCTGAGTTTACTACTATCATGGCTCCACTAAAAATGGTTAAATGGATTGGTGAAAGATCAAGACAAAACATAGATGTCCTCTACGACACATCGCCGAGAGCCATGGAGACCATAAAAACCTGCATGCAATTATGCGATATCCTACAATATGAACTGGACAAATGTCTAGAAGAGTTAGATAATGAGGGGATCGAAACTCAAGTAATGAAGCTCAAATACGTAGCTCAATTAGAGCTACAAAATATGGCCACATGGTTGAGGCTCATGCCATATAATGACATGATAGGCTGGGCCCTGGAGAACATTGACATTGCGACCATGAACATCTACAATTCACAGAAAGCTGCTGGTGGATATTTCCGCCCAAAACATATACAGGTGATGTACAAATTATCCCCAGTATTCAAACACAGTTATAATACCTCTTTATTAGAGGAGTTCGATAAAGAAGAGTTCCCAGAAGGTGTAAAGAATTACCCTGACTTGATCAAATATTGGTGGGAATGCCCTGAGAAATTTAGAGAAAAAACCCATGGCATATACGCCACTGCATCACTAGACTCTCATATGATGTATGTGGCCATGATTATCTGTAGAATTTTTGGGAGGGAAAACTCTGCCCACTTCCTGTTATCATGGGTATTGATCATGCATGAAGTTGCAGAGGGTTTTTCATTCAATTGGGCCAAGATATTGTCCTATAGTTTGGCCAAGGAAATCACCGAATATCAGATGTTGCAAGCCAAAGGACGACCTGCCCCATTTTACATGTCATCATACCTTATGGATGTCGTTTGTTTTATGACACCTTTTCCTTTGATGGGCTGGAGATGGACTCCGACTAGTGTCGAATCAATACATCTTTATCATTCAAAGCTATGGGAATATAAAGCGAAATATTTCTTCTATGAAATCTGCAATTATGTGGTGGTGTCGATGCATGTTGCCATATATGGGTTCCCACCTCCCAGGATCTCAGAAAAAATAGTGACCAACCTGGGGAAGATAGCGGATTGGTATATTGAATAACATTTTTCTTATATCATGGTTTTTGGTTGTTAGGTTCCTCCACATGCCTTGCCAAATTTTCTAAAAGATCGATTGGTGTTCCGTGAGGTAGTGCATCAAACTGTGCTTGGGGGAATCAACAAGGAACTGAAGGTAGTGAAAAAAAATGTATGACCCACTTTTACCTTACAGATTTGCATGTTTTTGCTGTTAGATTTTGGCCATTCAAAATTAAAGGCCGTAGCCCTGGAGGAAATCAAACTTGTCAATATAGAAATCAAGAAACACGACCCTCAGAAGATCGTAGGGAATCACATGGCCTCTTACAATTTGAAAATATATGAGCATGAATATTCTCCCTAAGATGATATATTCCAAGGAGAAAGATCCTATCAGGATGTTTTGAGCTGAGTCTAAGCTCTGGTTCTAGATAAGTTGGTCAAATTCTATAATTTCCAAAGGCACCGAAGAAATGGTCGTCCTAAAGTCTTGTAGGGAGAAACCCCAACACCTCGAGCTGCACAAAGAATTAAGGTCTAGATCTTAGAAACAAGGAGCTCCAATGGATAGGATGCTCAAGATAATTTGGAGGAGACTAAGGTTTTGACTCAGAAAGGAGACACCACATTGACAAATCCACCAAGTGATCAAGCTAAAGATCAGACTGAGGCCTTGATAAAAAAAGGAGAATAAAAGCCACTATCCACACCAGGAAAATCGGCTACCAAAACAGTCGGGAAACAACCATCGACCGAGATAGGAAGCCATGTCCAATCTATCACACCCTTACAGTTCAGTAGAGGGAACCCGAGTGCC
>SNQJ01S0144451.1:0-13100 GCA_010110895.2 Picea sitchensis
GGATTTGGGGAATTTTTGGTGAATCAGAAGAAGGGGGCACTGGTTTGCTGGGGGTTTTGGGCACGGGGGCCAAAATTCCTTTTGGTTTCCTCGAGCTAGGGAGCCAGACAAGCTGCTCCTAGCTGGCTGGGATGTTAGTCGGTTTGGGCAGAGTTGGTCAGTGCATCATGCAGTAGCAAAGAAACAGGCTGGACAACCAGGTCAACGAAGAAATTAGCATCAAGAAGAGGTAATTAAATTTTATTTTGTTAAGTTATTTTCATGCTGTAAATAGATTCGAAATCCTACAGAATATTTATTCTTGTAGGATGTGAATGAATAATTTACGTATAGAGAAAGGAAATATATGTTAATTGTGTTAAATGTTTGTATTTAATTAAGTATGGTCTCTACAGAACTCCTCTGTGTATTCTTTGACTGTCATACCCTTTTGTCTCAGGTTCTGCAACTTCCTGAACAGATTGATTTGATAATATTTGGGAATGAACTTAGCCTTCAGCTTGGCTACCATTCTATTCCAATTATTTATCTTATGTTTTCCTCTACTTCACCTCTCAACCTACAGTTCATCCCACCACAGTGCTTCATGTCCTTTAATCCTAGTGACAACATGCCTACCCTTTTTCTCTCCATCGACATCTTCATAATCGAAATATTTATCCATGGACCTTATCCAGTCCATCATCTCTTCAGCATCCAAATTGCCTTCATACATTGGGACCTCTATCTTGGCTCTAGCTACCAATCTAACAACTGCTCTTAGCAAGCGTTCTTCGACAACGTGTTCTCCTGCAACTTCTTTGGCTTTCGTATATTCACTCTCTGCATCACTGAAATCTCTAGCATCAGGTGCTCTTCCCTGTGCTGCTTCCATCACGTCCAGCCTTGCACGAAGTTCTTGCATCTCCCTTTCTACAACATGATTGTCTAAAGGTGGCTCTCGTCTTCTCCTTCACGGAATTGTGTTGACTGTTTCTCACACACAGAGTATAAATTCGATTTCTTTTGTCTCCTTTATCTCCTTTTATCTCATCGCCTGAAATCTAAAGACAAAAATCATCTCTGATACCACTTGATGCAGACCCCCCCTCCTCTCCTAAGGGCTATGTAACCTCCCGTTCTAGGATCGATCAAGAAGCTGAGTCTGATTGACTCTTTTTCCTCTCAGGAGCCTCAATAAATTGATTAGGCCCTCTTCTTCTTAAGGTGCTAGTTCTATGGAACCCGTAGGCTCTTTCTAGGTGCTAGCTCTCTCTTGGATAAGCCCTTCTATCATGTGACCATTGGTAGTGACCAAGCGCTTAAATGAAAGGTGCATCACGACTTCACATTTCGCGACTTCTGCATGTGAGTCATTATGATTGTCCTGACTCCTGAAATCCCGATAGAATCCTAGCACATGCTAGTCTCTCTGTTTTCCTTCATTGATGTGATCCTTGGCTATGGCCGTGGGCCAATATTTCGAGCGCGTCGCGATTTCACGTTTCGCAACTTCATGTCTCGTCTCTCTGGACAATAAACGGTAGAAATTTCCCCTCAATATGATGACTCAAATCAAATCATGATTTCATGTATCATGAGTTCAAAGAACTCTTGCCTCTAATTTCCTGAGTCGTGAAATACCGACAAGGTCATATCTATGGTTCAACTTCCTCCTTCAATCAACGACTGTGATCATTTCGCAATTTCGCGTATTGCGAGTTCTTGTAACTCAACCTTTGACTTCTCCCAGTCATGAGTCAGTGAAATTCTACTCTCTTACCACACGTCCTCCTTGACGATGGACAGTCCCGATGATTTCAGAGTGTTTTGTGACTTTATTCCTCCTGTGTGCTTTCAAATCTTTAATGTTAATGCAGTTTGCCTTGATTAGATGACTACGATCCATTACACTTAGATTGAACGACTGAGATATTTCTTCCTCTACAATTTCTCCTCATTGTATGAATGCTGATCAGACAGTCCAGATCTTTCCCCTAAGCTTAATCTTTCTTCAGAATTTGGAGATTTTTGAAGGATTCAAAGGCTTTGGCCTTTGTCCTTCCTATGAGTCTAGTTCTATGATCTCAATCGCACCTCTTGGAAAGTGTTACTCCTCCTGAAATTGAACTTCTCAAAGATTTGACCTCCCAAGCACTTCTCACTTTCTTTTGAGAAATTCATCAAACTTAGATCCAAAGATTCTTGAAAATAATCCTTTCTCACCTTCTTGGCATTATCCTTCTCTCGCTCTATGACTTATTTACTGAGTCTCTTCTACTCTTTGTCGAATTCCAGGTCCGTGCACTCTCTGCAACAGATCTTTACACAAGAATTGAGTTCTTGTGACGACTGTGCACTTCTTATGGTAGTCGCTTTAATTTTGCTGCAAAGAAACTATTACACTATTTCTTCTTATCTTTATGAGTCAAAACAGACGCCGTTAACACACTCTTTGTGGACTGTGTGCACACCTTGCACCGGCTCACGAATAAAAGCGAATTTAAATTCTATGCAATCATTTCAAAGCTACATACACTAGTAACAAGATTCATTCATTCTTGAAACAAACAACAATAACAGATTATCATGAACAACAACAGTCTCACACATTTGGATAATTTTTCCTCTGTTATCTTCATTCAGAATCAAGAAAATGGTTACATCAAAAAATCAAAACAACAACTACTATTCACAACTCCTACTTACTCATAATTCTGGTAACCCCCACATTTGGGCATACTGAACCTCTCTTTATACAAAAGAAAAGCAAACTGCTGTTATCTAACTACAGTTACATCGAGACTAGGGTTAAACTCCCAGGTCACGTGTACTCATTTTGTCTACACGTGCGTGATATTTCCTCTTTTGTTTTATATCAGCTTCAAAAGATTACAGTACTAGCCAACATTTGAGATTATGAATTGGTCCTTAGGCATTGAGTTTTACTGCCACATGTACTTGCTGACGATGCTCATGCATCAATGGTGCAAATCATCTGTAGGTCCATGTATTGAAGATTTATCATGTTATAGTTGAGGAAATTGACCACCTCCAATCATGCAACCACTTGGGGAAGAGAATAAAACACACATTTTATGGTTTTAATTATTGGGAGTCATATTTTCATGTGCCCACATGTGTATATTCGTTTTTATTATGAATTTAAATATCTCCCATATATATGTCATGGACCTAATGATTCTCATACCATTAATAATTATTTTGAGCATGTTTTGGGAAAGTTTTTATAACCCACATAGATTATTATGAATTTGACAAACAAAGACATTTCAAATTTTTTTGGGAATTAACACGAATATTGGAAATCATTTTTTGTATTTTATAAAATTGTAAAATAGTTGTAACCACTTAAGATTTATTGATTCTATTTTAAAACAAGATCATGTATAAAAGAGAGTGGCATTTTTGTCCTAAGGAAGAGGAGATGCTTGGGAAAGAAGGAAGACACTTAGCTTGGATTGTAAGAGTTTTTATGTAACTTAAATATTAAGTTTCATTATTATTTATTTTGTGTATGTTGTAGAAGTAGTGAGTGTTGAATTTAATAATGATGTATATTAATATCAACACTCTATTATATGGATCCATGGCTCACTCCATTAGGTAGTTTTTATTTCTTGTTGTACGATTTCTTTCATTTTTGTAAATATTTATTTCTATAATATTTATTATGTATTTATGAACTGTAGTTTATTTTCTATAAATATTTATTTATTTAACTATTTTGGTGTATTTATAAAGTGTGATTTATTTTCTTGCCAAGTGTGGAGTGTTTTCATTTCTGCAATAGCATTTCAATTCATAGATTAGTTTTATCAAATATTTCCAACAATATGAGCTATGATTTATGGGAAGAGGAAGCACAAAAAGCATGCCAAGAGATAACTTAGTGACGATAGGGTCCCAGTAGCATCATTGGTGTTCAAGTACATAAACATTTTTCCAAGAGTGAATGAGCTATTTTTGTGAGAGTTTAACATCTAATTACATAGCTTCATGTAGCTTTAATTCTATGTTGATTGGTTTTTTGTTTTAATTGCCTAAACAAAGTGTGTGTGTGTGTGTGTATATATATATATATATATGATTTTGGTTCTCTATTGATTGACGATGCAATTTCCTTTTCATAGAATCATACTAAACAAACTAATGCAAGATAATAATTTATATCTTGCACATACAATGCACTACATATTGCAAGAGTTTGGACCCGGGTTGATAATTAATGCATGACCTCTTTAATTACTAAGATGATTAATTAGCCTTAGCATTTGAGAGCTAATGTATGAACACTTTAATTACTAAGATAATTTATTAGCCTCAATATTATAGTTAATGTATGAAATCTTTAATTACTAAGATAATTTCATATTTTAGGTAATGGGGAACTTCGTGGACTCACACGATGGTTTTAGGATCCTATTACTATCTTACCACATTTTAACTAAATGTTTGATTTTTCTCTCATTCTTGATTTAGGTGCTAGTTTTTCATTTTTCTTTAGATCTTGTGTAGGTCATGTCACACAATAGAGGCACTGGATGCTTGGAATTTTTGGTATGTCAATGTATTAAATTGAAAATTATTTCCCTACAAAAATTCAAGCATATCTATATCATCATGTTTGAGAAATGGGTTGTTGTGGTATGTTGGTTCTATGAATATATGGAAAACATAGTTGGGACATTCATGTTTTGTGTTAAGAACCAAACATCAATATAGCATAGAAAAACCTCAGGAAAAGTACTCAATGCTTTGAAAAGAGATAATTCCAGATAATAAGCCTCTTCGAGGGGGCAACCTCCTTTACCCATAGAATTTTCAAGTACAAGATGATTCAAAATGAAAATGTCTTAGTATCATATAGAGGAGACTAGGAGGTATAATTACAACTAATGGCCCTAAGGCGACATAAATAAAAATAACATTACTAATCTAATTTACAACTAATGGCCTAAAGACATAAATAAAATAACATTACTAATCTAATATACTTTAATTAAGGGGTAATGAGTATAATGGGGCTTAACATGCCCCTCCTTGAGACAAGTATTGTCTGCAAAGCTTGAGTAACTCTGTATGCTTACGTAGCAAAAGACTCATCTTCCCAAGTGGAATCTTCATTAGGTAGTTTCCTCCATTTAATGAGATACTCTGAAATGGATCTATTCCTCAATTGGTGAATTCTTGTGTCATTGATGGCTTAAGGCTCCAATATGATTTTTCTTCCCTACAGTCAAGTTTTGGCAATATAGTTTGAACTAGGATCTTGTAGCCTATAACCTTCTTTAAGCATGAAACATGGAAGCGGTGTACTTGGCTTAGTCTGAGGGCAACTCTAATTAGCATGCCATAGTACCAATATTTTTGCAACACCCATATAAGGGCCATAGTGCTTTAGTGATAATTTATTATCCTTCTTGGCTTGCTTGAGGAATTTTTTATCTGTTTGTATGGTTGTAGTCTTAAGTAATCCCTACTTCAAAACTTCTTTCACTATGATGTTGATGCTGCTTGTTGTTTCATGCGTTACATTGCCATGGATGGAGTTGTCCCTTAAGATTTGGAGAATTTATTTGTTGATTCTCGATGTAATCTTCAACAACTTGAACCTTAGATTTTTATTATTTGGAGAAAATGGAAGGAGGATGAGTATGCTCATAAAAGTGCCATAAATGGTGTCATTTTGTTGGAATTAATGAAAGGAAGTGTTATACCACCATTAAAAGCCAGGGTAACCATTTGAACCATTGTGTTTGTTTATTGAGACAAAAAAATGAAAGGTAGCCCTTCCCTGGAGCATTTGTTCTGCCCTATCTCCGGTTTGACTCCATCAGTTAAGAGAGGATGATAGGATGAGCTATGAGCCAATTGAGTACCCAAACGAAAATAATTCTGTCCAAAAATGTCAGGTGAATATGGGATCTCTGTCGCCACAATAATCTTTGAAATTTGCCATGTAGCTTTTAGTTGTCTCCATGAATGCGGTGGTAACCGTACTAGCTTTGAAGGGAGGAGAGTGCACAAAAAGTGTGCATACTTGGTCATTCTATCAACAAAAGAAATCACCATGATGACACTCTTTCCTTTAGACTTTGGTAACCCAATGATGAAATCCATGGAAACCTCCTCCAATGACCCGACTTGGGATGGATAATGGTTATGTAAAAGACACGGGGTCTTAATTGTTTTCGACTTATTTTGTTGGCAAACCACACATTACGCCACAAACCTTTGAACATCAGTTTAAGGCCATCCCAAAAAATCGCTTCTTGACTCTATGGTAGGTTTTCAAAAATCCCGAGTGCCCTCCCTCTTGGAGAGGTGTGCAATTCAATAGTAGCTTTGTTTGAGTTGGGAGTTCTTACATAAATATAAGCGATCTTTGTACCATAGTGAATCATTTCCATGTAAATATATCTGATGCTCTGGAATCCTACAGCGTAACGCTGAATGAGAGTCCACACTTTTTTTAGTCATTTTCCATTCATGTATAGCTACAATACCAATGGTTGGATGATCAACATGGCACAAGAGGCCTCAACATCTTCATCCTTTTCTTGAGAGTGCATCTGCCACAACATTTTTTTCTTTCCCCTTTTTATAGGCGATTTCAAAATCACTTAGCCCAATATCTTGGTTACCCATTTTTTTGTTGTTCTTAGAAGATAGTCTTTGTTCCAAGAAGTATTTAAGACTATCATGATCTGTTTTGACCTTGAAGTGCCTACCTATTAGGTAAAGGACACCATTTTCAATGCATGTAGTATTTCCATCATTTCCTTCTCATAAATGGGTTTGTGTAGGCCCTTTCCCTTGAGTGGAGCTTTCAAAAGCCAGGAGCCTCCTTCTTGCATTAGGACAACACCAATTCCATTTCGAGGCATCACACATTCCACAATAAAGGTTTTGTGAAGTGCGAATTGGTCAAGATAGGGCTGACATCACCTCTTTAAGTTGTTCAAAGCTTTTGGTTGCCTCACGGAGTCCATGAAAATGCATCCTTCTTAGTTAGTGTGGTTAAAGGTGTTGCTATTCTTCCTTAGTTCGAACAAACTTGCGGTAGTAACATGTCAAACCAAAAATCTCTAGATTTTTAATGTTTTGGGAATCGTCAGTCCATCATGGCCTTAATCTTGTTGGTCTGCCGACACCTTCATGAGATACAATATATTTAAATACTCTACCTCTTTTTACTCCCAAAGACATTTGGATGGTTTAGCATATAATTGTTGCTCCTTTAGTAGTTGTAGCACCTTGTCAACATGTTGCGAGATGATCATCCCAAGATTTTCTATAGATTAGTATATCATCAAAATACTAACACTGAAATTTTTAGGAAGGAAGGGATTGAAAAGTAGATTCATCAACCCTTGGAATGTGGAAGATGCATTTGTAAAGCCAAAGGCATGGAAGACCAAAATTCATAATGGCCTTCATGAGTTAGATGTTGTTTTGGGATATCTTCTTCCTTCATTTTGATTTGATGATACCACGAGAAGATCTAATTTTGTGAAATAGATTGCTCCATGTAGTTCATCTAACAATTCATCAATCAGAGATAGAGCTTATCTTTAATAGTGATCTTGTTGAGCTCTCTATAATGGACACATCGCCATGAGTTATCTTTCTTGAATACCGAATACCATTATCACTAGTGCAAAGTAAGAAATTTGGCTAGGTCTAATAATGCCCATTGCACCTCTAACATTTCTTCAACCATGGCTCCAATTTCGCATCTTGGGCATAAGGGTGTCTGTATGGCTTTGATGATTTCGAGTGGGTGGAGACCTTTGAGAATATCTTCAAATGCTGGAATTCTTATCAATGATCCTTTGGAGATCTTGAGGAATAGATGTCTTAGATGTTTGAACATCAGTGAGCATAGTTGTTCAATAAAACCTTGATGCCCCTTTTCAATATTTTGTCATCTTGGATTAGAGCTTATCACCTTACGGGCTTCCCTGTGATACCTCTCAACTCAATTCTTTTCCTTCCAATACAAATTTCATGAAGCGTTCTTGAAAATTAAAATACTTGTTCTAATGATTGTAACCATTGGATTCCTAGTACAACATCTACCACCCATGGAGTATAGCAATCATTGGACTATTCATTACATATTCCCCCATAGTAAGATTGATCTTATTTCATTTGCACGAGCAATTGATAGTTCTCCATCTGCAATCATTACTTTGAGCTACATTTGGATATACAAAGAAATTGAGATCTTGGCTAATTTATGGTGAATAGAAATTATGAATCTTGCGAAGGAATCAATTAGGACTATTACCTTTTTCTTTTTGATGTATCCTTAGATCTTGAGGGGTTTGAGGAGTACTAATTCCAGCCAGTGCATTACAAGATAATAAAATTGAGTCAACTCTTTAGATGAAATGTCTTCTACATTTTCATCTTGAGATGGTTCTTGTTCTTGTTCTTCTTCCTCTTCACAATCTATGTAGAGATAATTTCTCACCACACTTACATGTCCTTATTGTACTTGTTTAAATACAATTAAAGAATAGACCTTTTTATTTTCTTTCCTCAATTGTTGAGGTATCTGGCAGGTTGAGGTGTTTAGAAGGAGCATTGTTCTCTCTATAGATGTTAGGATAGGTCCTTGTATTAGCCATAGCCGTGTTTTTTACTTTCAACATTTCTCACAGCAATGCATTCTCCAATGATTTGGGTTCCCAAAGGCAGACCTCATGTTAGATGTTATCCTTTAAAGTTCCTATGAATACATCAATCAAGTGCTCATCTGGAATATCGGTTACCCTTTATATTCAATCTTTGGAAGTTCTCTATGTGCTTTCGATGGCGAACCCTTTTGCTTAGGATTTATCAATTGGCTAAAGAGGTATTGCTCCTTGTATCCTCATAGTGTATTATCATTCTTCCGTGAAAATTGTCCAAGTAATGAGTGATTGTGAGAACAAAGCCATCGATACCAAACAAAATTGATTAGGTTCTAAATATAAAATTCGTACCTTTTTATTGTATGTGTACATATGGAGATCCAAGAATTGCTCATCACGAAGTATCCATGTGATTGGATTCTTGCCATCGAAGCTCCTCATGTCAATCTTAGGAGCGATGGTTGGTCTTCAAACCAAAGTTGGAGTTTCTCCATTATTGATTCACCTTCCTTTGTGTCCACATCATGAATTTCATTCAGATGCATTTTCACTTTCAGTGTCTTCTCTGTTATGAAATTTTTTAATACTTGATGATCTCCCTTTTTAAACCATCCTATCTTAGTATCCAACAGCTTCCATTGAATCCCATCTTAGTATCCAACTTAGCTTCCATTGAATCCATCAACTTAGCTTCCATTGAATCCATCTTATTTTGTAGTTCATTGTAATCCCTCATTTCTTCACCTTCATCAAAAGTCCCATTAGGATTTTACGGAGGCTTATTTGGTGTAGAAGTTCCCTTTTGGGTGGCATGTTGGCCAGTATCACTTTTGAACCTTGATTTTGAGGGGTGGTTCTGCTGGGCAATATTTCTTCTATTGTATCTCCAAGTTTCAATACAGGTGTAAAGAAAATTTCCTTTAAATATTTCTCTGTGTAAATATTTCTGCAGTATGTGTGCCATAGGTTTGATCAAAATTAGATGACTTGAAATTATAGATTCTGGTAACTTCCCCACAACTTGCTGATTTTTTGCCTTTCGAGGAGATCTCCCTTGTATAGTATACTACACAAAATAGTGATATAAAATTCTAAAACTCGTACCAAAATACTACCAGACTGTCCATTATCAATGCAACTAGTTTCCACACAGAATTTGGATACTCTAGGAAGAAGTTATGATTGTTTTTACACAGAACACATGCGAGAATAGCCAATAGGACTAGTCAAATATCCTATCTTACCGAGGGTGTATCTACAAATTTAAGATGACCCAGAAGCTGAAATTTTTACCACAGATAGAATGCTAATTTATGTAAATAGCCTCTAGAGTTCAGGGTCTGAAAAGTCACAGAAATTTTTTTTTATGCTTGAAAATTCCACAATGACTCATTTCGAGATGATTCCAGAAACCGATCTTGTACAAGATGTATCTCAAAATTATAAGGCCTCAGGACATGAAATTTTAACTAGCGTACCTTGATTTTTCTTCTAAATACCCTCCAATCTTCTCCTTCTAAAACATTGTAGAAAAAATTTTATAGCAGAAAATGCTTACGATTAATACCAGGATGTAGCGAAACTGAGAGACCTTGAGCTCACGATACCATTTGTTAAGAAGCAAACATCAATATGGCATAGAAAAACCTCGGAAAAGTATAACGCTTTGAAAAGAGATAATTTCAGATAATAAGCCTCTTAGAGGGGCAACCTCCTTTTACCCACTTAAATGTTCAAGTACAAGATGATTCAAAATGAAAATGTCTCCTTGGTATATATATGAGACTAGAGGTATAGATACAACTAATGGCCTAAATAGACATAAATAAAATAAAATTACTAATCTAATTTACAACTAATGGCCTAAAAGTAGAGCATAAATAAAATAACATTACTAATATAATATACTGAACAAAGAGTGTGGTGAGCCCATATTAGGGCTTAACATTTGAGAGATCATGCATGAATATTTTTAAAATGTGTTTCTATTTAAAATTTTCCTTGAAATATATTTTTTCCTAACTTAATTTGGATAAAAAAATGAAAAAAAATATAATAAAGAATTGATTGGATGTAGAGTACACGACTCAAGAACATAGTTAGGACAATCACTTTTTGGATGCCTAAATGGATAAATATTTCAAACATATTTATATGGTATATTATCCTATGAATATAGCTTTAAACCAAATTTTAATCACTTGTTTCGATATCATATGCAAATTTTATGCCCTATTTAATAACTTCCTATCCTAACTCTGCAATACTAAAACTCTATTTTCTTGACTATTCATTGGTATATTCAACCCATCAATTATTCATATTTGTAAAACATGTTTATATTGGATATACCTACATGAATCTGATTTCATATCAATTTTTATCAAGTTAATTTATCATCAAACAAAAAAGTTGTACTCAAAATAGTGATTGTTGGTCTAGGTGGGAAAACACCTTTGTCATTCAAGTTATTCCTCAACAAATTTGACATATCATTTCATGGAATTTTCAAAACCTATTTTTATTGGATATATACCTATGAATATAATTTAATATGGTTTTTTAATCACTCCAATCAGACATTAAATGAATATTTTATCAACACAATACCATCAGGTAGTCTAAGTTGGCCACCACTCCTCCAACAATTAAAAATTGATTTTCCTTGGTTTATCTTTCCTTGGATCTATTTCATATGTATTATTTGTGATTTTTTGTGTGTATTTATTGGAACCATAAATAACATACACCTCTCTTATTCCCTAATCTCACCTTTCATTGAAGATAATTACTAGTTTTTGGAGGCCACCGAAGGATCAAGAAGGTAAATTCAAGAATGAGTGATTTTTGAAGACAATTTTTTTGAAAAGGGAATATTACTATGCCATCCAACGAATGGAATTGAAACAAATAATTTTTTGTTGAATCCTTGAATAATCCATGTTTGAATTTCAAGTGCCTTGAATCTTGTTACAAAAGTGTTCCAGCTATTGACCAACAACACCAAGACTTTTTCATCGAAATTGTAGATGGATAATTAATGAGAGAAAAAAAGAATTGATGTGAATATAAAAAATACCATTTCAAGAGAATTTAAGTCCCTTGATACATTAACAATGTCATTTCTATTGATCAAGCCTTCAAGTCAATATTATATTCCTCGTGCTCATTCACTAGCACCACAATATGCTCATTCATTTCCTTCTTTCTACCTCAAAATAATTAGGAAAAATTCATTTGAAATCAATGGAATTTATACACAAATTCAATTCATATTTTAAGCTACCACTAACCCTCAATAATCTAACTCAAAAGCCCACCATAGGTTCCCTGGATTATCCTGTTACTTCTTCATCAAAATATAAAATATAAAAATCCAAATAAAATAAAAAGAATTATGATGGAGAAAACCTATTTTAGGAATCAACATACCATGGAGTGTTTTAAAATCAGTCCCTGGTGGGAATTCCTCAGGAATAAAAAATATTATTGGGAAAACCCTCTACAAAGACGATCAAAATTTTACAAATCTTGTTCGAAGAAACCATCTGTTTGGTGGAAAAAGGTTGCAAAAAAAATAAAAGAAATAAAAATGAATGAATGAATAGATAAAATCAAGCAATAAATCTTCTTTCAAGTTTTAGTTTCTCAATCACTTCCAATATATTTCTACTACCACCCCACCAAAATCATTATTGTCACATGTTTTCTTTAGCTTATATCACACTATTCCTTTATATCTAACAATGTACTACAAGTTCTTTGTAATGATCCTCCGATTTACCATAATTTTTTTTTTTTCTTTCCTATGACCTAATTTCAATTATAATTTAAGAGGAGGAATGATTCATTTCTGTCCATAACGATATTATTACACCAGTCTAATCTACTTTGAATAGGAATGATTCATTTCTGTCCATAACGATATTATTACACCAGTCTAATCTACTTTGAATAGGAAAGCTTCGGTGGGTAAACACTTTTCATGATTCTATTACTTCCCTTAACTCTCAAACCACTCTAGCATACTCAAACGTATAAAGGTGATATCTAGACTTAGGTCGAAGGAACCTTTTTGTTCAGGGAGATAAAGGGATAGCACCCTGAAGTATTCAAAGGGAGGTGGAGATCGAAATCATCTCGCAGGGGTCAAGATCCGGTGGAAGAATGCCAAATCATTTTGGCTAGTTATCCTCAGAAGAGTGAATGGTGAAAATTTCTTTCGGTAAGGTACCGAAATCTAGTTGACCGTTGGATGAGAAACAACAGGATCCGTTAATCTCATGCTTCGAATTTCACTAATTCAGAGTTTCCACGTTAGAGGATGGGGCCCACCAGAGTACCATTCCATTCTGCCCCATTGTTAAAAGCAGAATGGTCGAGGGAGGGGGTCTGAAAAACACCATCAGTCTTCCCTCGATGCCTCTGTTGCTAGACCATAGATTTGAGTGCACT
>SNQJ01S0144451.1:27350-46010 GCA_010110895.2 Picea sitchensis
CTCATGGAGCAAGAGCCTTCTCCGATACAAAACCAAGTCGATGGTGATGGATGATGCTGCTACTGACAAGACAAATCTGATGAAAGAAGAGAAGGATGGGCCCTCTAGGGCCATGCTCAGGTCAATCCTTCTCTTGATACTCCATGTCTAGGACATGTGGGCCTCGAGACATGATCTCCTAGTTATCCCTAGAAATTGGGGATAATAGTACCAAAATCACGTGGACCGTTGGATGAGAAACAATAGGAGTTGTTGATCTCGTGCTTCTCACTAATTTAGAGTTTCCACATTAGAGGGGGGGTCTCGCCAGAGTTCCATTCCATTCTAGACCCCCCCCCCATTGTTAAAAGAAAAACAGTTGGGGGGGTCCGAAAAACACCATTAGCCGTCCCTCGATGTGCTTGTCGCTGGACCGTAGATTTGAGCGCACTATTTAACCAACTTTTCGGATCCCCCACCGTTAAAAACTGAATGATTGGGGGGGTATGGAATCAAATCTCAACCATGGATCTAGGTGCCGACACCTCATATATTCATATGTGCGCCTTTGTTACCCATGATTTCAGACCCACCCCCCCACCATTAAAGGTAGAACAGTCAAGCGGGTCTGGAAAAGCTTGTAGACCATACATCTGAGCGCCAATGCCTCAGCTGTTCATCTATGCATGCACTTTAACCTTCTAACACAAAATCATATTTGCTTTGAGAGCTTAGGCAAAGTGTTTTATATGGGTCTGCCTAGCTTTCCCTGTTTTTGTGGAAAACCCCATTAAGCCCTTTTCGGCCTTTCATATTTAATTTCATAAATTTCTTTTAATGTAGTCTGGAAGCAATACTAACTACATTGGTATCCGTATACCTTCTCTATATACATATATATAAATATTTCCATATATAGTTCTATAAGTATTATATGTACATGCCTACTCCAGTTCAATTATTCAGAGATAGATTTGCTAGAACTTCAATTATAGAAGTAAACAAGTGCCTATAGATAGTTCGGTACCTTTCAAACATACCTATACATAGACAATCCTACATAGATTTCATAGTTAAATCTACACCTGTAGGTGGATTTGTTCATTCAATTTCATATGTAGATACTTTTGTCTAGCGTTTTCTTTCAGGAGGAACCCTTCCCAGGATTTAGTCTTAATCATAAACTTCTCACAATGAACATATGTCATCCGTGGAAATTTTTTCGTCTTAGCACAGTGACAGGCATAATATTAGATATACGAATCATTCAAACAAGGACTGAACATAATTTAAAAGAGGATTAAATACTAGGTTGACATTTTGGCATTCGGGACTCACTGTATAGAATCATGGAGTTCCTTTGTTTTACTAAACCCTACAATCCTGAAAACTCCGAAATGTAGGGCCCACAGTCCCTTCGCATTTCACAATTCGGCATTTTTAGTATCATTTTGTTTGGAATGACTGGTATTCATAAACCTCGACACCCCGAACCCTGAAACCCCAAAATGCAGGGCCCACAGTCCCTTTGCATTCATGATTCAGATTTTCATGTCTCATTTTGTTGAACGTCAGGTATTTGTAATCCCGAACCCGAAAACCCCGATCATTATCAGAACTTGGCCCATGAAATTTTTTGTGTTTGGTGTTTGGAATCGCCGAAAATCCAATTGACCTCATTTTTTCACACCAATTTATCCTCTACTATTTATGTCCTTAATCAATAGTCTAAGTTAATTTGTCGGTAAAGGTCCTAAATAAAAGTCTCCGGACCCTTATACTTATGGAGAAATTCAGTTTCCCAATTTAGAAAGGGTCATTCAAAATTGATTTCCCTCAGGTTCATATCTAGTTTGGAAGAAAGGGGAAAATTTTTCCAAAGGTAAAGGGGATTTGGTCCCAGTGGTTATAGTATAATTTTTTCTAGAATTTCTTCCTCATGATTGTCCTGTTCGTTAGGGTAAATAAAATAATCGATAGCCAATTTCTACTCGGGTCCCGTTATAACTCTGTCTGAGGTTTCTAATTCAAGAGGGGCAATCCCATAATTTAATACTTTATTATAATCTTCATACAATGAACATATATCATCTATGAAAGCCATCTCTTCTTAGTACAGTTAACTACATTACCGCAAATAGATCATTCACACAGTTACATTACAATAAATAGATGCAATCATTCGTACAGAGAAGGAAAGGTTTACATATTTGGAACAGTTCGAAAAAACAAACAAAGGGAACAACCACGTTCCTCCCAATCATTGAATAGGGAAACCAAAACAACTTGCCCGATTCACTCGCTAGCCTGACTATGAATCCATGAGGGTGAACTTGGAAACTCCTCCTCAGCATTGTTATGAAATTCCAACAGTTAACCTCTTGCCTCACACTTACTCAGCAGTGCTCATAACAGCAAGGAAACTTGTAATCCTTTTCCAGCATACTTGGCAGTGTCCTACCTCCTCGCATATGTTATTTATTCATTTTTGCCCAGGTCTCTTTCCCTCCTTTGGGATTTTCGCAGTTTTTGCTAAATCCCTGATTTTCAAGGGCTGCCAATGGCCAAATCATTGATTTTCCACTTGTAATAATCAGCCCAGAGGTAGTTCCAACATGTTCCCCACTCATGGAGTCATGGTCAACTAATTTTAACATGGTTGTTCCATTTGTCCTCCTGCAATTAATATAAATATTCTTTTTTTTATACAACTGTCATAATGAAAATAGTTAGTTGATTCCAAACAGATCTCTTCCCAACAGTCACAATAATTAATTACAATATCAAATTAGAAATTCAGAATTTCCATAAATGGAAAAAAATTCCCCAAATTCGAATTTACTAAAAACTAAAATAAATTTCCATCAAATTTAAATCTCAAAAATATTTTAATTTTTTGGGGATGTCACATCTACAGTATCTTTTTCATTTTCAGTAGCACTTCACAGATCCATTATTGTTGTTTAGGTGGTATAAATAAACAAGTTATAAAAAATATTGGTGTTGTTACAAAAGAAACAACTCCAATAAGTTTTGTAGTTGCTACACAAGAACTAGCTACAAAATTCCATGAACAGATCTACGGTAGAACCTTCTGCACCTATGCTGCAGAAACTCTACATAATAATGCATATTCTTGGCTTGTTGAACCTTGAGGAATTTACTATAGAGGATTTTGTTGAGTCCTATTTTTCCCACATTTATTGCATAATAAAACTTTCATTCTAAGCCATTTTTCTACACTTCATCCATGATATATAACCATTTCCGTCATCAAAACTTTAGTTAATCCTAAATACATCTTTGTGGTTAACACATCTAGTTTCTAATGTTTTTAGTCATTAAATAGGATTTTTACAAATTTTTTACTGATGATGGTTTATGAAGTATGATTCTTGTACCATCATGTTCAACATTCATGTACCATCACTAGAATTTTGGTACTCGACATGGTAGCTTATCCTATTGGTGCATCTCTAGGAAAAAATAAAGAACATGGGTTTTCTCTGCAGCAGCGTCAAAATGCTTTCATGTGTCTTAGAACGTGCCCAAGTTGCTTGTGTGGACCTACAACTTGGAAAAAAACATTTCATCCCGAAATTAGAAAAAAAATTATATAGTCAAATTCCACCTCGATTTTCATGCAGATGAAGTCGAATTTGAAGAATCTAGAACATGTGTTTTGTTCCCATCATATTGAGTAACAGGTAAGAAATTTTTAAAAATAAGGAACAATTAGAGAGTTACGGTTGGCTCTTTATCACGAATCTTCCCATATTGCAAGTTGCACCCAGACCTTTCTAGTAAGCGTGGAACACTAGTCAAATAAGTGGTCAAAGTATTCCAACATCCAGATTGTTCGAGGGTATGAGATTCAAGATATTATGGTTTCTATGTATACATTCAATTCCATAAGATATCCAAACCTGATTTGATTGTTTTCAACATCTTCTAAAATTGAATAGTCGGTTAGGGAGGATCGAAACTAGTTCGATCTGTTCATTTATGCAACTATTGTTATTATTTTGTTTCACGAGAACAAAGGAGGTCGTTTCCACCTTCGAGACTAGGGAGTTTCTATATAAATGTATTATTTTTTTAAATCGAGGTAGGGATTCCCTTTTTGTAATATGTTTTTGAAATGGTAGCCGACGAAGGGATTTATTGAGGAAATAAGAATGTGTTCTCTTTTGTAAACAAGGTTGATCTTCTATTAGCGTACATTCCTTGTTCCTAAGTTTTGGTGCATCACTTCAGCCTAATTTGATTGTTCTTGGCAGCGTTAGTAAGGTTGGGAAGGGACCCTCAATCTTGGGTAACACTCTTCCTCATTAATTTGTTATTTAGATTGCAAGTGTGATTAATTTCTATCCAATTTATATTCATTGTGCAATGCTTCACTCTTTGTTTCAAGTGTCTTATTCGATTCTAGTTTTGCATCATTTTGGTTTGCTAGTTAGTTTCATTATGAATTTAGGAGATCAAATCTCGAGATAGAGAACCTGTGATTTATGTCCTTTTCTCTGTCTGGCACCTTTCCTTCTCCATGTTGGATTTTCTCTCCACAACACTCTTCTCACACATCCACATTCCATCTAATTTCTCCCAGTACGTTCATCTAGACTCTTCACTGTAAAAGAAATGTTGTATTTCTCTTCCATTTAATGTTGCATAGTATATTGTTAGTTGTTCAATGTCTATATATTGTTATGCATTTTATTATGTGTTGAATTGTTAGTATTATATGTGAGTTTCATTGGGTTTCACGTCATGATATATATTTATTTCTTTGTGGTGAATTGAAGCTATTACCATATCACGTTTATTGTTTTCATGTTGTCAAATGTTAATGTTGTTGTTTACATTGTCTTGATTATAATGTTGCTTGCACAATTCACATTGTTTATCATATTGTATATATATTGTTATATTAGTCTAATAATTTTGTTTGTTTGTCATATTGTATATATTGTTTTGTTTGTATTGTTGCTTGAATGATTTGTATTGTTTTTCATATTGTATATATATTGTTATATTAGTTTAATAAATTGTTTTGTTTGTATTGTTATATTAGTTCATTGTTTTAGTACTTGTATATCATTTTCGTTACATAGTATCTCATATGTATTGTTATAAATTGTTACGTTATATAGAGGTTCATTATTTTATCAATTGTTATGTCATATTGTATTGTTATCATATAAACATTAATGCACTATTAGATGCAATACTGTTGTAAGGCGATCTAGTCCATATAAAAATAACATAGGACAAAACTAATTTCATATCCACATATACTTCGCTAATTTCTTCTATCTTCTATTCCTATTTTCAGGTGTATATTTTTTAGGACTTATCTCTGAAGTGTGCATTTACATTAATTTAATTTCCTGTATTCACAATAGAAATTCAATTGAAGGTTAAGGACATTAATAATATACTCTTGTAATGTTGTATGGACACCTTTGCATGAAACATTACGACTCAGAACCTTTATAGCATTAGTTGTTCCACAACCCAGTGATGATTTCCTTGGTGTTAATTTTCATTTTCCTCCTTTCATTTCTCGCAACAGAAGAAGATACTATAGAAAGTATCATTCAAGTATCAACACATGTTACTAAGCTACACATAAGAAGTTTCATGAACATACATATATGAAATATTGTAACATTGAACCCTTATAGCACTTATTGTCTTACATCCCAATGATATATTCATGGCATCAATTTCCTTCAACTTGCTTCAAAATGTTTTAATTTGCTTGGTTTATTTGTATTGTATTCATCATAGGATACATTAGATCTTTAGTCCTACATTTCCTATTCTTGCACCTCTAATTTTCAAACCCTCAGGTTGACGATAAATGTAAAAAATTACATTATATATTTTCTCAACATTTTGGCGTCATTAATGGATTGAGGTGCTAAATGGATTAGAGAATAGGTAGGTTGTTTTAAAAAAGATACTATTTTATGTGTAATTTAGCTACAATTGCAACTTGCAGGAGGAGTGGAACACTAGGAGCACCCTTACTTCAAAATTTCTGACGGGGTTCTACCCCGACATATTTATTTTGGTGAGTTTATGTGAAGCCTCATTGTCTTATTTTATGAAGGTGTGTTTTATTTAGTTTGATTCATGAAAATAAGAGAATCCTAACTTGTGTGAACAACTTGGTATGATAGGATCCCTAGTAGCACAATGGCGCTTCGATTACGTTATTATTTTTCTTGTATTTTCTTTAAGTGTGTTTCCTTTGCATTTCTTCAAAAATTTAAAAGTTTTTGAGTTTTGAATCCAATATACATTAACCCCTATGCAATATAGGACCTAGCAGTTAGAAACAAGAAGGATGATCAAAGGATTCATTTAGAAAAAAAAGAAAATGATACTCTAAGAGATTTCTCAAATCCTAGCAGCAATTGTTGTCGCTTCCTCTCAAGAAGAGAAAATCCTGACCAAAATCAAGAACATACTTGCCCCTTTAGAAGTGACAGAAGAAAAAAAAAGTTCCATGAGCCACATCTACAAAAGTATCAAGAAGTCTTATCCTATCACCCTTTTGACAAATTGCGGAGGAAACCAAGGAATCATGGACAACATTCGATATCACCCTTTTGACAAATTGCGGAGGAAACCAAGGAATCATGGACAACATTCGATGGAGAGGACCCTTTAGAACCTCGGATCAAGGAGTTCTTTATGTACCTATAATCAGATCCCATATGCATCCAAGAGACAAACCATCTGATAGTATAAGATTTGCATGACACAGTAGAGGAAGATATACAGAATGGTCCAAATGAACAAGTGAACCAAGAACATCATGAATTTATTGAATGTTGGTTCTAGATGATGATCCTATTGAACCACCACTCTCTTATTAGAAAAATCTTCACATCATATCATATGAAGCAACTGGTATCTCATGCTCTATTATACATTAAATCATATTTTTCAAACCATAGTATCAATATGTTTGTAATCATGTTACACGCATGGCTTCACTAGAAGTACTCCTACACTTGAGAAAAGGGTTTCCTTTTTCATGTAGTATAGGATGATGTAATAAATAAATAAATAGAATATTAAAGAGAAAAATAAGTCGAGTTGGGAAAATCAGTCTACTGGCGCAACTAGACATGGGCTTTGCTTGAAAACTAGGCCACTGGTGAGAAAAGTTCACAATAAGTTCTGTAAGTTTATGTTGGTTCAAATATTGTATTGTATTCTTCAAATCATGTATGTCTTGTACTCACATCAGTTGATGTGGGATTCCTTAAGTCCCACCTTCCGACAAACCTTACCCCATTGAATCCAACACATTATCTAGAGTGAAGGTTAGAGATTTCATAATGCCTTGTTATATGCATGAATCAATGGTAGAGCTCCTTGTTGTCAATCATGGGGATTCATCAATGTCTCTTGATTGATGAATATTGTAGGTGAATTGACATCAACACATCTATTTGTATTTATCAAGATGAGCTAAGGTACTTTAACACTGATTGTCATTAAATGTGAGTTGCTTCACATTGGTTAATGACATGCCTTAATGGTTGGTATTCCAACAATTTATCTTTATGATCGATTCAGTATTAAATGGTTTGCATGAGTACATGAAAACCCTTGTGTTTGGGGGAGATCTTCATATCCCTTCTATATATTCATATTCTTGACAGTGTCTCCAACATATTCAATTCATATCAGCTAGTTTTTCCTTTCTTCAACATGGTTCAGTTCATCCTCTTTCAACAGGTTCATCTCCCATTGAGTTAAATTCTTTCTCTTAGAATTTATTTGCCTTGCTCACTCTCATATTCAACATTCAGTCAACAAGTATCAAATCCTTCATTCCATTCGAAATCATATCAAAATGAAAAGCAAAGGTAACTGGAGGCAAAATATGTATAAATCTATTTAATTTACTAAGAATTTGGAAAAAATGATGCATAACCACTCCACACTACACATCATCATCACTGACAAAGTACTAACCACCTACCATCAATTCACCATCTATAATAAACTTAATAATTTTATTATAAGACCATGGAAATAATAAAAGAAAAGCTATTGTGGTATATAAATAGAAAGCAACATCCAAAATGTCTTTTCCTTGTACATAATAAAACATTCCTATGATATTATCTGAATGTTCTCCATGAGAGGATGAAGTCATTATTTCATATTCAATAAAATAACCATAAGTACGTATTGGTATCAAAGTTATAATAAATACTCTGATCGCAAGACCAAGCAATAAAAAGAAAATATGTGGTATACAAGTACAAATACAAAAATCAACATTCATAGTGTCTCCTCCTTATACATCATAAAACATTCCTAAGGTCATCATTTGATTGTTCTGAATAAGAGGATAATGTCATTGTTGCCTATCTAAGCAAAGAACCACAAGTAAATATTTGTATTAAAATGAAAGAAAAATATAGAGTATAAAATTTCCCAAGTTCATATTCATATTGCCACCATCTTCATCATTTCAAAAACCATCCTTTTCACTCATACACCATCCCTCATAATACCTATCCCTATCTTTTCCTCTATTATCATTACAATTTTGGGTGCTCTATTTTGAACAAAATCAAATATGTTCACTATGACCATATGATAAAACTCAGTTGCACATGTTGCTCCACAAGAACCAAAACCTACAGAAAGAAAAAATGTCACAAAAATCTTCTTATGTGAAACAAAGTATACAATAAATAGCAAATATTTGTTACCTATGCAAATCCTCGGGTTTGGAGAAGTGTTGAGCACTGTTTGTTCTACATTTCTTGCATAATAAAACCACCATTCTAAGCCATTTTTCCACACTTCATCCATGATATATAACCATTTATGTCATCGAAGCTTTAGTTAAGCATAAATACATCCTTGTGGTTAATACATCTAGTTTCTAATGTTTTTAGTGACTAAAGAGGATTTTTACAAAGGTTTTATTGATGACGGTTTATGAAGTATGATTCTTGTAACAACATGTTCAACATTCTTATACCATCACTACAATTCTGGTACTCGACATTGTAGCTTATCCTATTGGTGCATCTCTAGGAAAAAATTGAGAACATGGGTTTTCTCCATAGTAGCCTCAACATGCACTCTTAAGTCTCATCATGTTCCTAGGTCGCACGTGTTGAATTCCATATCATAAATAATAGTTCATCCCAAAATCAACAAAAGTACCAGATAGTCAACTTCTACCTCGATTTTTGTGTAGATGAGGTTGAATCTAAAGAATTTGGAACATGGGTTTTGTTCCCATCATAGAGAATAGAGTAATTGCAAGGAGGTTTTTCAAAATAAGACACAATTAGAGAGTTATGGTTGGTTATTTATCATGAATATTCCTGGATTGCAAGTTGTGCCTAGACATTTCTAGTAAGCATGGAGCTCTAGTCAAATAAGCGATCAAAGTATTCCAACATCCAGATTGTTTGAGGGTCCAAGATTCACGATATTATGCTTGCTATGCATATGCATTCAATGTCATACGGTATCAAAGCTTGATTTTATTTTTTTCAACATATTCTAAAATTGTATAAATGGTTAGGGAGGATCGAAACTAGTGTAACATCTCGTTCTACTGAGCACACTTTTATTGACTTATTCTTTGAGGACACTTGAATGCAAGTGATCCGGTTATGGTACATTGTGATTTCGTTTAGATTATGGATTATACATGATGATGATGTTGCATTGTGAGTTATTGTTATTTTGATGTATATGTATTGGAAGATGTTATCGACGTGTTTTACTAAGTGTGCAGGACACATGACAGGTTATGGATGTTGATGGCATCAATGGACTTCCTTGGACTCTAGATTGAGTCAGGGAGTGGATTATATTTGTTTGAATATTTCATGTTTCACACATGTGATATATGATTGATTCAGTATGATTTATGTATATGTATTTTTTACAATGTTTTTTCTGTGGATGTAGGCTTGTCGATGCTTGCTAATCCGACTCACATAAGGAGTAAAGGGGCCATGCAAAAGAACCAAAAATTTGAGGGAGAGGTGTGGAAATGTCCCTATCACAAACTACTAACACTCCTACCATGGTTTGAACTATATGTTAATGATTACCTAGATCAATAAATTGACAATGTCACGAGGGAGGACTGAGACAGTCACTCACAAATATTTATAAGTGGTGCATAATAAGGTAGAGTCCTTATTCCTTAGAAGCCCTTAGTCTTTCACAGGGTCCATAGAGTGGACTGTTGAATCCAATGGTTGGAAAAAATTCCAAAAGTAGTCAAAGGAGAGTGGCACTATTGGCCCTCGACCAAGTTTTGAGGAAACCTTGGTCATATTTGGACCACTTTTGGACTTCAACACATTGTTCGAAGAAGGAGTGCCTAGGCGGAGCTAAGATCGTGGATCTCACTTATTTTGTGGTCTATGTGGACCGAGTAAGGGGTTATCTAGGGTTTTTGTAATGAGTTATGGGATGCTGTGCCATGGGGTTTTCCCATGTTTGTCCCTATTGTAAGGGTTTGTAAAACTATAAATAAAAGAAGAATTTATGGTAGAAGTAAAAGTTTCTAGAGCTAAGTGCAAGTACTTCGATTGACTTTGTGCAAGGGAACGTATGTGTGTTAAGGATCTGTGCTTGATAGAGAATTGGCTTTGTGCCTTGACCTAGTTTTGGAAGGAGGATCTAGTGCTCAGTGCGTAGATCTCTTGTCCAGTGTGAAACTTGATTCTGTGGCTTAGTGCACAGGAGTGAGTGAATGTAAGATTCAGATGAATAATAAAGAGGTGAAGCGGTTGGTGGACATAGCCCCACACTGGGGTGAACCGGGTATATCTGGTGTCTTATGGTTTTCTTTGTGCAATGTTATCTCTGTTATGTTTTTTTTAGTGATTAATGTGTAATGAATATGTATGTTTTTATTAAATGATTTGCTTATATGCCGGATCTGATTCAAAGTGATAAGTGCTAAGTGGTTTAAGTGCTTAATATTTTTTGTTACTATGCTAGATCTATTCTTGGGTACATTCTATGATGTTGATAAGGTTAATGAAATAATGTATGTCATTTCCTAAGATGTAACATAATACCCTGTGAAGTGTTATTATCACATATCTATGTCCCATCTTGGTTACATACACTTGCGTCTTGTAACCCCCTTGGATTCTACCTCTGGTGAGACCTTGCCTGCTTTGTAGGTGTTGCCGAAAGGGCTAGTAGTCAGGGATTTGTTGGTGCACTCTTAAGTTTTGAACCCTGGGTCTGCCCCTATGCCAAAAAATGGTTCCGTTCCTGAGACCTGAAACTGTGATTGATGGGAACTGAAGTAAGGAAAAGAGAAGATCTGTGCATAGATCTATTGTTGAAGTGTGCAATTCTCTACTTGAATTGTGAAGCTTTATGCTAATAAATAAATCCAATCTAAATAAAAGAGGTAAGATCCTAAAAGAGGTAAAGCTTTGTGCTTTGACAAGAGAAAGATAAGTGAAAACTTTTGTTTTAAAAGCATGAAGTTAAGTATGTTTAATAGATTATGTCCTAGTCTGAAGGCTAGGGCGCAATTGAAAGAAAGATTTGATCTAAGTAAATTTAATAGAAATGAAGAATGATATGTTATTCCTATTCATAGAAATAGTTTTTGGACTAACAAGTGGATGCAGGATCCTAGGATTTTTTTTTACAAATTGCAGATCCAACACTATGATCCTAGTGCGTAGTACATAAAATATTGGGGAACGTTTAAAAGAAAAAGAGGATTGACATTGTGCTATAATTGTAAAAGACCGGGACATATTCCTAAAGAATGCCTTGGCGCAGGTCCTATTTGTCGCTTTTGTAAGATTGTTGGTCATGAGGTTGAGGATTGTCCAAGGATGATTGATAAAGTTGAACGAATAAACACAAGACAAGAAAACTACGAAGAGAGTCAAGAGACTAAGGGAATGTTAGAGAAAGAATCAAATAAAGCTCAGACTACGTTATTACAGTTGAAAGAAATGATGGATGTTCACAAAGATGTCAGTTTACCAGAGATCCTGAAAGTAAAACAACACATAAGTGCAAGAATAGAAGACTTCGACATAGACTGTGTGTTGGATAAAGAAACACAAGTGAATATTATGACAGAAGAAACTTGGGAAATTTTGGGAAAGCCTACTGTGGTACCTTCATTGGGAAGGATAGGCTTGTTTAAGGGTAAGATGATAACCCTATGTGGAAGAGTTACTAATGTACCTATTATTGTTGAGGGAACATCGATTGAAGAATAATTTGAAGTCATTCAGTTTGATGGGAATAATGCCCCTTTCCCACTTTTGTTAGGTAAGACTTGGATTGAGAAGGACTAGATTAGAAGGAAAGTCGAGGAAGAGGCCACATAAAAGAAAAAGAAATAACTAATGGATTTTATAGCTAGAAAAATAGACCGACTAATAGAAGAACAAAAGGATAAGTCGAAGAAACAGAACATAGTAACAATGCAGGAGGGACAAAAGCAAAGAGAATTAGTTGTCGAGGTTGAAATAATTCAAGAAGGCTTGAAGAACCTATCTATGCAAGAAAAAAGTATATCCACCTATGAAGTGTTAAGAAAAGGGATATTAACTTTAGACCCTTTGAGGGCACATCAGCAGTGCAAAGCCAATACACTAGGGGAAGATAAGAATAAAAATGGAAAGAGGATTCCAAAAGTAGTTAGAGAAACTCAAATAACAGGGAAGAAGGCAAGGGAGCTCAATAAAAAGAAATCTAAGTTAGAAAATCTACAAGAAGCTACATATACCAGATGGAGGACTTCGTAGACTGGAACCTTGTAGAAGGCAAGTTCCCAGGATTTGAATCTCGCTGGAACAACAAGACCTGGTGAAGTTATATGGTTGTTGGAGGTGCCCCGACCGACCATTAGAATGATGCTTCAAAATAGTTAGAAAACACATTTATGGGCTGATGGACCTATTTTGGATGTTGAGACCACACCATAACAGACATATTTACATTGATGGAAGCATTTCCTAGCCGTTGGAAGATCCATTACGGTGCTCTGCTTATTTAACTCGTCGGTCCCTGTGCCGAGACCACTTTTTTCTACCAGTGATTGAATAAGATAAATAAAGAATTGTCCAAGTGTTGAGCTATGTTATCTGAAACTAGACCCCATCTATCTTCTTGTCTACCCCACCTATCCATTCGTCTACCCTGACCTGTCTGTTTAAAAGTTAGAATGTTGGGAAAACCTAGTGAATTAGAGAAGTCTGTCGAGGAATTCCTCAAGAATATAATGGCAGAAAGACCGATATCCTAAGGTGTCCAGGTATTGTCAACTAGGGGACTGTAGGCTTCCCCTTTGACTAGATGGCGTTCTGGTTGTGTCAACCCCGTGACTGAGTAGTGAAGTAATCACCATAGTGATCTAGATAATGCGAAGCAGATCTCGTTGATCCTACCAGAGTATATCCCACATTTGGATGGCATTGTTAACCATGACAACATCCCCCGATATTATGAGTACACCATGTTCACTGCGTACATTTCGAAAGGAATACATGTAGTCGGGAGTCAGTTAGGACATATCCTGCTATTGAAGAACAACGGCTTCAATTTAGGAGATAGGAAGAACTACGCTATGTTATAACGCCACCGCTACTTGATGAATTCATAGCCATGGATTAAGGGGCTAGTTTAGTCCACTGTGCTAAATGTGATGAATATCCAAAATTTTGTCTGCCACCAGGAGGTTAATGATTGCATTAAAATCCTCCTCTCGTGCTATCATGGTGGATACTTGTGTCTTGAAAAATGGATTACTGTGGATCCGACGTTGATCCACCAGATCACAGGATTCAGTGTGAAGGGTCCTGACCCTCAACAGTTTTATCTAGGGAAGGCCTCAGACCATTCCCTAGCGCAACGCATTAAGGAAGCTTACAAAGAAGTAGATAAAGAAAAGAAAGGTTACAAGGTAGCCTCTATAAAGGATGGCACAGTGCGCCTCACTTTCCAACTCCTAGTTGGCAAGTTCATGAGGAAGAATCACCCCACACAGGTCACCGGATTTGTGGTGGACCTCACAAGAAAATGTGTGGAGGGTATGCAGATGAACTGGGAAAACTAACTCGTCAATGAGCTAGAGAAGTATTGCCGCGAAGCCCAGTATTTAGGATATGAATTCCATTACAGTTGGTTGATCGTTTTGATCTCATTTGTCGCTTGAAAAATGCCTGAAGGATCAACCTTCCCAGAAATTGAACCCTCAGAGCCATTGGTCGCTCAGTTTTCAACCCTGTGGTACACCAATGACATGACGAAGCAGTGGAAGTCCAACGCTGTGTTTCATGCATACTATCAACAATTAAAGGTTTCCATTGAATCATTTCCACGCATGACACCACACACCTTACAATAGTACCGAACAATAGCAAAGTTCCGTGGAGATCCTCATTTCATCTACATCACCACACAAAGAGTCGAGAACCAGGAAGGATTACAGTCGTACTACAAGCTGATAGTTGAAGACATGAAGTAGATTACAAAGGAGTGGCTGAAGGAATTTCTTGTACCTGTTGTTGATTCAGAACTCTCCGACACTGACACCATAGGAAGCCGCATAGTCACCTAGGTTGAGCATGTTAGAAATTCTAGTGGGACGAAGAAGAATAAAAAGAAATAAGAAGTACAGGATATAAAAAGTGATGAGGAGGAGAGTGCTTCTGAATATAATGGGTCTGACTTGCTAGGAGGAGGAGGAGAAGACGAAGCAGAAGGATAGGGAGGAGAAGATGAAGGAGAAGAAGGGCAAGGAGAAGGTGAAGCTACCACCCCTCCACTTGAGGATCCCCCTGTTGGGATAGTAACACCACAGAAGAGGAATTTTTCTCCAAAGAAACCTTAATCCAGGAAGAAGATGCATGCTAATAAGCCCCAATTGGAGGCCACACACATTGAGGACGATATCAGTCTAGTTTGCAGAGCTATGGAGGATGCTTCTGAGGACATCTTGCAGAGATATGGAGAGAAGCAGGAGGAGCTATATGGAAGGATCGAGAAGGAATTCAAGGAAGTACAACAAACTATTCGTTTGTTCCGCGCAGTACCTACTGCACCTTCCTTGATTGGCAAATTGGGGGATGAACCAACCCAATTGAGAAGATCGATAGATTCAATGGAAGATTGACTTCAGAGAGTCCAGGAAGAGAAGGAGAAGGCTACAGAAGCCTCGAAACAAGAGAAATATGAAGTCTTAGCACAATTAAGAGAAGCGTAGGAAAATGTAGCAACCCAGAAAATTGAGAAAGCAGAGCTTCAGGCAAAGCTCCAGGAGGAAAAAGCCAAGCTACACAAAGAAAAGGAGTAGTTTCTCGTAGAGCGGACCATGGTCAAAGAAGTAGTGAGTAAAGCATGTAACTCTATGCCAGGCTTGGCACAGGAGGAGAAAGATTTGGTCGAGGCTCAAGTAGTGAAGCTCGTTGAGATCATCCAACAACTTCAATCCAGGATAGACGAATTGGAGGTCCATGCAGTGTCGAGCACCCCGCAGGAGGTGCATGGCCAGAGGGAGGAAATCGCTAATAACACAGTAGTAAGGATAAGAGCCCTTGCCTAGGAGTGCAAAAAATTGAGTGAAAGAAGCACACAGACATATGAACGCCTTGCCGAGGATCTAGAACTAAAGAAGCTATAAGCATAGTTATAGGAGGTGCAACAACATGCATTTTTCGTGCAGGTGCATATGAATATTCTCACTGCAGTAGAATATCCCAGGAGCAGTGCACAGTACAACAATAGATCACTACCCTCCAATGAAAGGTAATTGAAGTCACGCAAAATCTGCAACCTCTGCAGGATGAAGCCTGCAAGGTGTTCGAAGAGATTCATGGACATGGCTAATAGTTGGATCAAGTGGTTGCAACAATAGAACAATGCCTGGAAGGGCCTCTTAGAGAACAAACGATTCAGGAGCTCACTGAGTGGGAGGCTCAGGCGAAGTAGCCAGTCTAGGCAGCTCGAGTGAAGCTCAAGGCCTTCGAAGAAGCATTATCAAGACCTAAGTGATTCAGGATGAGTCACATGTGAGTGATGGGGGCCTGTTGGCCCTCAACCAAGTTTTGAGGAAACCTTGGTTAGATTTGGACCACTTTTTGACACTGAAACATTGTTCGAAGAAGGAGCACCTAGGCAAAGCTGAGATCGCGGATCTCACTTATTTTTTGGGCTATGTGGACCCAGTAAGAGGTTCTTTAGGGTTTTTTTAATGAGTTATGGGATGTTGACCCATGGGGTTTTCCCATGTTTGGCCCTATTGTAAGGGTTTGTAAAAGTATAAATAAAAGAAGAATGTATGGTAGAAGTAGAAGTTTCCGGAGCTAAGTGCAATTAGTTCAATTGGCTTTGTGCAAGGGAATGTAGGTGTGTTAAGGATATGTTCTTGATAGAGAATGGGCTCTGTGAATTGACCTAGTTTTGGAAGGAGGATCTGGTGTTTAGTGCATAGATCTCCTGTCCAGTGCGCAGACCTCCTGTCTAGTGCGAAGCTCAACTTTGTGGTGTAGTGCACAGGAGTGAATGAATGTAAGATTCATACGAATAATAAAGAGGCGAAGTGGTTGGTGGACGTAGCCCCACACTGGGGTGAACCACATATATCTGGTGTCTTATGGTTTTCTTTGTGCAATGTTATCTATGTTATGTCTTTATTAGTGCTTAATGTGTAATGAATATGTATGTTTTTCTTAATGCTTTTCTTATATGCTAGATCTGATTCAAAGTGCTAAGTGCTAAGTGGTTGAAGTGCTTAATCTTTGTTGTTACTATGTTAGATCTATTCTTGGGTACGTTCTGCGCTGTTAATAAGGTTAATGAACTAATGTATGTCACTTCCTAAGAGCTAACATAATACCCCGCGAAGTGTTATTATCACATATCTATGTCCCAGCTTGGCTATAGACACCTGCGTCCTGTAACCCCCCCTACTTCTACCTTGGGTGAGACCTTGCCTGCTTTGCAGGTGTTGCTGAAAGGGCCGGTAATCGGGGTTTTGTTGGTGCATTGTTAACCGTTGAACCCTGGGTCTACCAGTGTGTCAACAAACACCCTTGGAGTATGAAGGTATGTCTTGAAGGGAACGTCACATTATTAAAAACTTGAGTCAATAGATCTAGGTGGCCTAGAAAACATTGAAATGATCAGACATTGCTAGAATAAAATAATTAATTAAACAATAAATTATTAACTATAAAGTCTAACCAAATTCTAAGCCTATGTCTAAGGCAAATTCTAAGTCTAAATTTAAATGAAGGACTTAATGGATTATGAAATAAGTTAAAAGATTTGAGAATAATCAAAGTCTAGGAAAAAGGGGAATACAATGTTAAAGGTTGGATAAAATGCACATGTGTGTATGAAATTAAAAAAATGGATTTTTAAAAATAGAAGAAATAATATGAGAGAATAGGAGTACACATGGAATATAATATTGAGTCAACCAACCACTAGCCTAATTAGAAGAAGACTCCTAATCCAACTCTAACTAAGATCTAGTTAGGAGATACTCTTTAAATGAAAATTTGGGGAACAAAGAGACAAATAAGAGTAAAAATAGGAACACATTGGGGAATGTGAGAGAATTTGGCTTTTTAAGTAAAATAAAAATGGTAATTACTTGTGCAACTTGAGGAGAGTGTGACAATGTGTGGGTGAATAATCCAAATTAAATTAATTAAAAAAATAATTAATTGTGCATAGGACTTTTGTCAGTGGGGATTTTTCTATAAAAGAAATGTGGTAGAAGGGAAATGGATCTCACTTATTCTCAGTAATGTTATGCTACTAATTTTTTTGCACTGTGTTTTACTTGTGACAGTTGGGATACCAAGCTTGTATAAAGAGTGGAAGCTCTTCCTTGTGAGACAAGCCTTGGAGCTATTGTTTGTTGGTTTCTTGTGTGTGGCCCCTTTGCGGCTCAGGGGGCTAAGGGGGAAGAAGAGTACCCCTAGCATTAGCTGTAAGCTACCAGTGAAGTATTTCTATTAGAAAGCTAAAGACATATGTAGAATTTCCAAATCAACCACTCAAGATCATCAACATATTTTCTCTCTAGGTTATGGTATTCCTATGGTTCTGGTTTTATGTAAATTGAGATGTAAATTGAGTTGTTAATTACGATCGATGTTTTTGCAGTAGGTATTCTGATATTTAAATGATTTTGATTTAATTTATGTACATATGGGCTATTGTCGATATGAAGATTTATGTCCTAAATTTCTGGGTCTATTTTATTAAGAGAATTGTAATAATACTATTTTTTCCCTCGTGAAATAACAATAGGTATCACCGACTATTCATATGAAAAGAAGGAAAACGTATGCTAGTCATCAACTGGTTAACTTTAGTTTCAACAATTTCTTAAGTTATTAACTGAGTTGATTATTTTATCCTCAACGTATTTTTGATTTTTCTTGTAATTAGATAAAAGAGTTACATTCAGACAGGTAACGAACGAATTCTGATGGTTACAGTAAATCCGTTATTACCGCAAACGAGGAACACATTTTTCCGATATCGATCTTTTACTCACATTGTTCGAGTCCTCAGTAAAGGAGTTTAATTCCAACGTTCCCAGTACAGAAACTTCATGAATAAAATCCTCGAGTCTAATGTAGAAGCCCTTGATTCTAGCTT
>SNQJ01S0144452.1:0-24269 GCA_010110895.2 Picea sitchensis
AGTTTATTTCCATTCTATCTGTAAGCACATTTCATTCATTTGTTATTAATGAAATGAAGTCTTATTTCCGCTGCATCTCTATGTTTATGTGTATTTCTGTATTTCATTGTGTTCCTACATAAATCCGAATCAACCTTGCATCCTTTTATAGATTTGTAGAAATCCAGGCCATCGAAAATGAAGATGTGTGGATGAGAGTTTTTGTACAGAGCCTTGATGGTGATGCCAGTGATTGGTTTAAGGACTTGCCTCCTAGATCTATTAACAGGATTGCTGCTCTGGATGATTCATTCTTAAAAAATTGGGGGAATAAAAAAGTTCTCCTTTATTGTATTACATAATTCAGGGCACTTAAGAGAGAAGAAGGGGAATACGTTTCAGACTTCTGGAAGAGATTTAATAAGATGTATAAAATGATTCCCACTGAATTTAAACCCACAAAAACCTCTGCCAAGGTGACTTATGCTAATGCTTTTGACCCTGATTTTTTCCTCCTGTTGAGAGAAAGAAGAGCTACCTCATTGGCTCATATGCAAGATGAAACCATTGAAGTAGAATCTAATATATTGGTAGTTGATAAACTTAGGAGTAAGGCTGATAGAGACAGAAGAAAAGGTAAGTTTGAAGGTTCGACTTCTAGTTCTTTTGCTGCCCCCCCTCAAATGGATGAAGTAACCAAACTACTAAATTCTCTTTCTGCTAGAGAAAAAATGGTTGAATTGGAAGGAAATTAGAGCTATAGGAATTCCCAAAATGTTCATAACATAGGTAAATTTATAAGACCTACTAATGCCCCTCAGACCATCCAAAGAGATCAGAGAAAGAGGAACAAAGATGTTAAGAAAATCCAAACTCCTCTCCAAAATAACCTGGTTACTGATGAAGATGAAGAGGAAGAAGATATTGATCCTGTGTTCCATTGCCTTGGAGATACCTCTTCATCCCCTCATATAACTGAGTCTACATACGAAGAGGCCCTCATCAGTAATCAACTGAATGAGCTGAGTAAAGGGGAAGGGGCCAACCACACTCCAAACAAATATAATCTTAGGTCCAAACAAAAAGAAGGGAAATCTGGCATCCCTGATCGGCCTACTAAAGAAGAAAAACTTGCTAAAGATATTGCAGACCAAAGCAAGGAAAATAAGGCACAAACCCCCCCACTAGTGGTCAAAAGTCTTGTTCCATAGGTGAGAGAAATTCTAAAGCCCCCCTCCTCCTTCAGCTATGAGCATGAAATACAAAAAATTAGAATCCCTGTACCCATTTCAGAGCTGGTCAAGCATGAAGAATTCAAAAGGTCCCTCTCTAAAATGTTGCAGCCTGAACCTTCGTCTCATTCCACAGACTCAATAAACCTCCAAGGAGAGAAGCTCACAATCATCCTAGGTTCTTTGGTAGAATATAGAGATGATTCATCCCCTCCCTTATATACTTCATTGAACATACATGACAAGGTGCTACATAATTGTTTGATGCATTCAGGGGCATCTCACAATCTTATGCCTAAGATTGTCATGGAAGAGCTCGGTCTGGAGATTACAAAGGCCTACCACGACCTGTATTCTTTTGACTCCAGGAAGGTCAAGTGCCTTGGGGTTATCAAAGACTTGACCGTATCTCTGTTCCAGGTACTACTGAAAAGGATGATCATGGACATCGTGGTAGTTGACGTTCCCGCTAAGTTCAGGATGCTTCTGTCTAGACTAGGGGGAACTTTGCAGATGGACCTCACCTATGCTACCATTCCGGTGTTTGGGGGTGAGCATAGGAGACTTTACAGGGAAGCTCAATTTGCCTACATTATTATTGATGAAGCAAACCCCATAAACCATCCTATATTTTCTCTTGACACAGATTTGGGATCTAGTTTGCTACAACTCACTAATGCTCCTGAACCTCCTCTAGAAATAAAAAAGTAGCCTATTACTTTTTGTGAAAATTCCCCTCCTATCACTTTTGTGTGGAAAATTTTCTTCGATGGAGCCTCTTTTAAGGAAGGTGTTGGTGTTGGAGTGGTTCTTGTTTCACCTGCTCAAGAGACTATAGCTCTATCCTACAAGTTAGAATTCAGAGCTACCAATAATGTGGCAGAGTATGAACCTATCGTCTTAGGTTTGAGGGTTGCAAAAGACATGAGAATTGAAGAGATATCAGTATTTGGGGATGTTGAGTTAATTGTCCATCAAGTCAGAAACCTTTACCAAGATCAACACCCTAGGATAAGAAGTTATAGAAATGAAGTGTGGGACCTTATTGATGATTTTTTCCTAGCTTTCAACATTTCATTTATTCCAAGAGAAGAAAACATCACAGTCGATTCTCTGGCTGTTTCAACAAGCAATTTCAGAGTCCCTTTTCCACCAAATCTCAGGTATGATGTAGAAGTAAATTACAGACCCTCTATACTTGACAATGTCAAGCATTGGAAGGTATTTGAGGATGATCTTGAGATCAAAAGATTCCTTGAGACCATTGATGAGTTTTCTGCACTACATATTGATCAAGATCAGGATTCTGAAAGTAACCCTCATGCTGATGTTTTCTTGAATAAAATCACTAATCACCATATTGTTCAGTTTCCTAGAAATCACATTTCGTAGGAACTAGTTCCTTTGGAAATACTATTTGACAAAAATGATGTGGCAGTGAAAGTTAAAGGATCAGTTGATGATGCTGATGTAACTGAATGCAACATTGGTACAGAGAAAGATCCAAAATTTGTCAAGTTGTCGAGCAGTCTGTCAAGAGAGAAAAGGGTTGAATATGCTGAGCTATTAAAGGACTTTGATGATGTGTTTTCATGGAATAATGAGGATCTTAGAACATACGACACAAGAATCATTGAGCATAAGATCCCACTAAAGGAAGAGACCAAGACATTTAGACAAAAACTGAGACAGATCAACCCTATGTTGTTTCCTATCATGGAGAAAGAGGTAAAAAAGATTTTAGATTCCCAGATTATCGTTCCTTTGAGGTATTCTGAATGGGTGGCCCACTTGGTCCCAGTGAGAAATAAGAATGGAGAAATCAGACTTTGTGTTGATTTTAGGAACCTAATCAAAAGCTCCAAAAAAGATAATTACCCATTGCCGAAAATGGAGCACATATTGCAGAGGGTGACAGGTGCATCTAGGATGTCCATGATTGATGGATTTTCTGGCTACAATCAGATTTCTGTCTTACTTGAAGACAGAGAGAAGACAACATTCACCACTCCATGGGGCACATTCATGTATGCCAAGATTCCCTTTGGATCGATGAACGCATGCGAAACTTTCCAGCGAGCTATGGACATCGCCTTTATTGGAGAAAGGGATAAATTTGTAGTCATTTATCTAGATGACATTATAGTTTTCTCCAGGACTGATAAAGAACATTGTCATCATCTGAGAAAGGTCTTCCAAAAATGAAGAAAATTTGGTCTCTCCCTGAATCTTAAGAAGTCATTGTTTGCTATGAAGGAGGGAAAATTATTGGGGCACATAGTATCAACTGAAGGAGTAAACATTGATCCCAGTAGGGCGAAATCCATACAAACCTTAGCACTCCCTAGATCCAAGAAAGAAGTTCAGTCTTTCTTGGGGAAGGTTAATTTTCTGAGAAGGTTTGTTTCTAATCTTGTTGAACTAGTAAAGGACATTACAATCATGTTGAGAAAAGGAAATGAAATCAAATGGACTATTGAATCTCATAGTTCCTTTGATCAAATAAAGAAGGCCGTGACCAAAGCACCTATGCTCATTAGTCCTAATTATTACAAAGATTTTGTGATTTTCTCCTTTGCTTCATTTGACACCGTGGCAATCATTTTGTTGCAAAAGAATGACGAAGGTTTCGAGCAGCCCATTGCCTTTTTCAGCAGGGCATTGAGAGATGTAGAGATGAAATATGACATCATGGAAAAATAAGCCTATGCCCTGGTTAAGGCCCTCAAATCCTTCAGGGTCTATGTTTTTCATTCAAAGGTCATTGCATATGTCCCTTTAGCTTCTATGAAGGATATTCTCATTCAGCCAGACATAGACGGGAGAAGGAGCAAATGGATTGCGAAAATCCTTGAATTTGACTTGGAGATAAGACCCACTAAGTTGGTTAAGGGTCAAGGTTTAGCCAAGATGCTGAATGAAACTAACTGCAAAGCCTTGGGGGTAAATTTCATCAACGAATTCTCATAAAATCAACAGGGTGAGTTGTTTGATATGAGTTCTCAAGCCTATAGTCCATTAGCAGAATGTTCTTGGTACAAGGACATCATTTTCTTTCTACATAAGTTATAGCCTCTTGATAGCATGGAAAAAAGAAAAGTAAGAGCTTTAAAGCTCAGATCAATTAAATATTGCCTCATTGATCAAGTTTTATATTAAGAAGATCCTCTAGGGGTGTTGTTGAGATGTTTAGACCCATAAGAAGCCCAAAAGGTCATGTTTGACTTTCATGATAGTTTGTGTGGGGGAAATCACTTCTAGAGAACCACAGTATACAAGATTCTCAGAGATGGCTATTTTTGGCCTAGCCTATTCACTGATGTTTGTGCTAAAATTAGGACTTGTGTCAAGTGTCAGAAATTCTCAAGAAAACAACAACTCAATTCCTTTCCTTTGAAGGTTGTGGTGGCTTTAAGACCCTTTCAACAGTGGGGCCTAGATTTTATCGGGGAGATTCATTTGGATTCCAGTGGTCAACACAAGAGGATCTTGACTGCCACAAATTACTTTACCAAGTGGATAGAAGCTATCCCCACAAGGAGCGCTTATCACAAGGTAATCATTGGTTTTCTTGAGTATATTATAGAAAGGTTTGGTTGTCTGAAAAGAATTGTCATTGATAATGTTGCATCCTTTAAGGACAAACCATTAATTCAATTCTGTGAGCAGTTTGGGATTGCATTGATTCACTCAAATCCTTACTACCCTCAAGGGAATGGACTAGAATATTCCTCTAACAAGAGCCTTATAAATATCATCAAAATATTGTTAGAGGACAATAAGAAAGCATGGGATTCAAAGCTTAAGTTTTCTCTGTGGGATGACAGAGTGAGAACAAAGAAATCTCTTGGTGTCTCTCCTTTTTAGCTTGTATATGGAATTGAGGCCATTTTTCCTTCTCAACTGGCCTTACCCATGGAAAAATTCTTCCAAGACTGCCAAGGACAGCCTAATGATATGATCAGAAGGATACAACAACTGGTGGAAGTGCAGTGGACTAGAGAGAATTTACTGGACAAAGCACATTAGCATCAAAATAATATCAAGCAGGATTTTGACAGAAAAGTAAGAAAGGAGGATTTCCGATTGGGAGATCTAGTACTAAAATGGGATGCGACCAAGTAGGATAAAGGAAAGCATGGTAAATTTGAGGCCTTATGGATCGACCCCTTCAAAATTTATGAAGTTTTTTAAAACAACACTTCAAGTTGCAAAATTTGGAGGATGCCGAAGTTTTTGGTAGACCTGTAAATGGGCATTTTCTGAAAAAGTTTGTTAATTAAAGCCATGAGAGGTTTCCCATGTCATTGTAAATATCATTTTTTCATTTTTTGTTTTTGCTTTTATAAAGACTCTATATCCCAATGGATAAGGCACTGGAACTGTGCGTTCTTGGCATCTTGCAGGGAGCATGCCATCCCTTGTGGAGCCAATGTTATCGCATGAACTTGTCAGGGTCCTGTGAGTTGGTGGTTTATACCCGAGTCTATGCCCATGCCCTGTTTTTCTCTCTTTTGCAGGACATGTCTTTAAATTTTCCCCTTCGACCGACAAAGTCGATTTGTTTGCCCGTTTTTGTTTAAGAACTCATCTTTGTTACCTCTGTGAATGATCTTTCTATTTTTCCCAAACCCTTAGCCAGTTGTCTGATTTTTTTATTTTATGCAGGCCGCAGCCATGAGCACAAAGCGCAACACTTAGAGCGGTCTGATATGGACTCAAATCAAGCGAGCGAGAAAGTTCAGTTTTCAATAGAGAAGATTCCATTCGAAATTAAGATTTGCGTCCCTCAGGCGATCAAGATCATAAAGTTGTGCAAGGTTTAACGTCATATAGAGGTCCAAGCACTTGAAATCACCTAGACCGTTCAATTCAAAAGGGCACGTGTTGCAGGATCAACATTTCATGGTTTCAGAACTCAATAAATGTAGAGGAAAAGTTGTTAGGACTCGTGAGGTGCAAACTCCCAATATGATATGGGCCATTGGATAGAGGAAATTCATGGACCGTCGATCTGAGGCGAGCGTGAAATCAAAAAATCATGAGAGGGGAGGTAAGTATTCCTTCAACTTCCCGATACACAAAATCCCGATACACACCTTCTGGATAATCACTTGGTCATAGTTGGGGTCACATTGTTGAAGGTTAAGGAGAGGAGTTGGCGCTTGCTAGGCTCCATTTCGCGATTTCAGAAATTAGGAGAAGGGGGTTTGAGTAGCCTTTCAACTTCACGAGACATGAAAGCTCGATATGATTTGGACCATGGATCTTATAGAGACAGGTGGAAGTCGATATGATGGTTTGCAGAAGTGAATTTCGAGAGTTTTGGGAGAAATTGTGGTCGTTGGATGCATAGAAGATACAACCATCAATCTGAAGAAGGGATATTTTGCAATATCGGGTATCTGGAGTTTGTAGTCAAGTGATGTGAAGGTCGCTGAATATGAAATCGCGATGCACCCAGGAGTTGGGACCATGGTCGCAGCCCAAGGTCATATGGAGGAAAACTGTGATAAGGAGGAGTTGGCACCAGGAGCTTTGGGAGCATGAAAGAAAGAGTGTGGATTTCATGAAACCTGCACTAGAAGCCGAAGATGCCCATGTGAGTTAAAGACCAAGACCATCATGGTTTCAAGGTTTCGGGTTGACTCGAAGGGCCACTAGTAGCACATGGTATATCCCTAGACGTTAAGTCCCGTATTGATCCTGATGAATGAAGTTAATGAAAAAGGGAGTGGTGGTTGAAACCTCGGCTCACTCCATAAATGGAAGGTATGGAAGGTCTAGTCATGGGGAATAAACTGTCAGCTCGTGTTACTCCTATGAGAAAATTTTCCTGCAACACCCATGCTAATATGAGCTCATGTCTGACAGAAGAATACCCGCACAGTCTGACAGGGCAAGTGCCGATTGGAAGCTTTGAATGCAGGGGTTCGATCATGCTCCTGGTAGTTGCAACAATTTTGAGTATATATACTTAGTTTTGATATTTTGTTATGGTCGATGGTTGAGCTAAGCTCTCGTATTGTAATGTTTTAATCAAACTCTGGTTCTTTGGTTATGTAACTTGATATGAGATTTCTTGTTTAATGAAAGCCAACTTCTATTTCCATCTTATCTACATCTGATACTGAATGTTCATGATTGAAGGATTCACATGAATTGTGGTGATTGTTTTGTAATGAATGTTTGATTGTAGTGAAGTTATAACATTTTCAGTTTCCTGAAACTTCAAATTCAAGAGGATCTTGTTTTCATATTTTTTCCTCAGGTTGCTGGAAGACCTGATGTCCAGAGCATACCTTTACATCTTCTCCTCAATTTCTTCCTCCTACTAACCTTTACTACAACTTACTGGCTGAAGTTGATCAAGACCTCATTTTCTTGTGCATACTACCCCTGTTTTCTGAGTTAAAATGATATTCTCTTGAGTTTTCCCCATTTGACCTCTTTAAATACATTAATTGTGACATATAAACTGATGGGTACTGGGCTTACCTCTGCTTCAATCCAGAGGTGACTTCTAGTGCTAACAACACCAATGGTGGACAACACCTTGTATCGAGATCTTATGGGGAGCCTTCTATATCTCACCCACACCCGACCAGATATATCATATGCAATAGGGGTATTCTCAAGGTACATGCAAGAGCTACATGAGTTACACTAGAAGGCATCCAAGCGCATCCTCAGATACGTTCAAGGAACCACCAATTATGGGATCCACTATGCATCAGGTTGCAAGTTGGATATCATAGGCTTCACCAATTCTGACTAGGATAGAAATGAAATTGATTTCAAGTCCACATTTGGATACACTCTCAGTTTGGTTTCAGGGCCTATCTATTGGTCAATAAAGAGGAAGTCTGTTATTTCTCTATCTTCAGTTGAGGCCGAGTATAGAGGAGTAGTTAACATTACCATCTAGGCATTGTGGCTACAAAACTTCCTTAAAGAGTTGGACATCTGGTTCCATAGAAAAAATATCATTTGGAACAAATTTACCAACTTAATGAGACCTGTGACCTCAAAACAATAAATCTAGCCCAAAAATATCATATTTGTGGGTAAAAAACACAAAAATCAACCCCCAAATAAAAAATTGGTGCTACTGGTAGGACCATTTTTTCAAGGTGGTTAAAATTGGGACTTGTTTGAAACCATGCCCTTGAAATTACATATAGAACCTTGAAAAAACCATGAAATTGACCCTCAAATTGAAAAGTGATGCTACCGGTAGAACCACCTTTTTTTTAGTTAAAAATATGACCTAATTGAAACTGTGTCCTTGACCACTGGCACCAATGTTTTTTTAGTTAAAACTATGATGTAATTGAAACTATGGCCTTGACCACCAGCACCACTTTTTTTTTAGTTAAAACTATGACCTAATTGACACTCTGGCCTTGACCACCAACACCACCTTTTTTTTTTACTTAAAATTATGACCTAATTGAAATTGTGGCCTTGACCACTGTTAGGGTCCTATGATATAGTCATCTAGTCTCTAGTTACCTATTTGGAAATTTTTCTCTGATCATTTTGAGAATGTCTTCATGATAAGAAGCTCAAGAGTAATGGTCTAGTGGTGTATATTATATTTCAAAGAGGTTTCCAGGTATATCCAAAGTTGGCAAGTGATGGTTTGAAATTTTTTAATATAAAAGGTCAAAGAAATAAATTTCAGCAGCTAAGGGTCAAATTTTTATGTGTTTCTAGCTGCTGAAAGTTCCTAGTTTTGGCAGCTAAAAAGGTAGGTGCAACTCTCAGTTAGCTGCTGAAAGTGCAGATTTTTATAACGGTTAGATCGTCCCATCGGGCTCTCAAACCGCCATCATTACATAGGTCATGATGATCTTAAATGCTGCTGAAATCGTCTATGAGGATCATTTGTCACGATCTGGGCAATTCGTTATGATTCTAATTGATGTTTTAAAACATCATTAAACACTAAGATATCAATATGAAACCCCATCATGATTTCATTCGCCATCGCCATTTTGTGCAATAAATCACATGAAGGTCTGTCTTAGTCGGTTTTAAATAAACATCATGATCTAAGGTTCCTTATTTGTTGAGTGTTTGTTTTAAAATATCAACCATCCAAAAATTTGTTGGTCTCTTGAATTTCCCTCATTTGTCTTTCCTCTCTCCTTTTTCCTAGTGCCGGTCTACCATCCATCAACCCAGATTTCAGTATTTTCAAGATATTAACATGTTTTTTGCAGATGACTACTAGAGGAGCATTGCTCAGGAGGGAGCTGCAAGATATTTCCTATATAGAATCTCATCCAGAGATTTTTCAAATGTTCAAGGATGCAGGTTGCTACAGGTTTTGTAAGAAATTAGAAGGGTATCATTAGGGAATTGTAGAGGCCTTTGCCAAAAGTTTTGATGGAGCCAAAGTGCAATTGGGTCCTCTGGAAATGTAGATAGATGAGGCAAGTGTTGCTGCAACAACTGAGATGCCTGGAGAGGGTGAGAGGTGGTTCAAGACCACTGCCATTAAAGACATTGAATTTAGATGTTACTTTAAACCATAATTCCAGAGCATTATTTGGCAAAAGTACATTCCTAGGAATTACTTGGAAGACAAATGGAAAAAATTGTTGAATTTTATTCATGTGTACATAACCTGTGAAGGGAGGTATGGCAGGGTCATGTTGTACCATTTCAGGCTTATCAATCATTTCACAAGTAGAAACCCTCTAAAATTTCCTCATTATCTTCATAGGAGCCTCACCAAGATGGCACAAAAAGTCCAAGCCAAACCTGAGAAAGAAAATAGTAGATTGTTCCATCATGGCCTTATTAAGCTTATAATGATGGAGGAACTCCATAGAAGAGAGAAGACATGGGACTATCTCCTATTTTGGGGATAATTTGAGCAAGAGATCCAACCTAAGGGTAAGAAGACACCTACAAAGAAGTCATCTACACCAATGAGCAGTAAGATAAAGAGAAGGGCTTTGTCACCAGTTCAGACAAAACAACCAACCCCTTCACCCAGGTCTAAGAAGGTAAAAAGAAGCTTGATTTTGATCAGGGAATAGAGGGCCAGAGAAGTGTTGTTGATAAAAACGTCTTGAATTTACCATACTCATATTCTGAGACTGCAACACCCATGAAGAAGAGAGAGGAAACTGAAGTTGAATCTCCAGCATTGGAGGTACCTGATACATCAACTAAAAATAAGATTAGTAAAGCATCCAAGATTCATAAGCTGAAAGAGGAAGTAACAAAGATTAAGTTGTTAGAAAGAGTCATCAAATCTCAAAATTAGGCTATGAAAAGGACATCTGATGAGGTAAGAGACTCATTTAAAAGGTTAGCTCTGATGCATGTAGCACTGGAAAGGAAGAATAAAAGACTATCTAAGAAAAACTAGAAGCTCTACCAAATGATCAAATTGATCTTGAGGTTTAAGCTAACACATAGAAAACCAAAACCAAGATCTCACCTTGGTCTAAAAGCTTTGGTTGAGGTAGCCACAAACTTGAACGAGGAATCCTAAGAGTTAGACAGAGTAAAAGAATCAATTTTTGCAATTTTGAACAGTTTTGGAAAACTCAGGACTTTTGGTAGCTTATTTTGGTCCACAAAGGTGTTGTTAGTTGTTGAATCCCCTGACTTTCGGCAGCTAAATCAGCTCTTTTCTATACGCGTTAGATTATGAAAGTACATATATGGACAGAACGACAATATTTTCTCCTAGATCAGATCCATTTGCTACCATATCACTTGAGGAGACTTGCAGATGCATTCCAACTCCAAAATAGATGAGAAGGAATATATTTTTCAGATTTTAAAGAAAATACAAAGGAGAAAGGATCAAAGATAACTCCATTTTTGTTGAAGATAATTGATTCATGGCTCATATGTCAGTGAAAGATTTTAAGAATTCCTATCATCATCTAGCAAGGCTATACATATGTCGAAGGCTATAGTGTTAAATCACTTACGAATAGGATCTATCTCCTAGAATTTTGTAATAGGATAGATTTTATAAACACTTGTAATTTTCAGATCCATGTTTTGAGGATCTGAAACTTTTTTGTGCATATTATATAATCCCATAGAGGCCACAATCAAAAGGTTTAGACTGGTAAGGAAGGATGGCATGGAAATGTCCCCATCCACTGTAAATATATTCCAAAGTTTGTAAGTGACTGTCATGGATGAATACAAAGGCATTATATTTCCAGATTCTCATGTCATGATTAAGTGGTGAAGTTTTTCTTGATGTAACTTGTTACTTTCCTGTTTCAATTACTTCTTATTTCTGTATTTTTTATGAAAAGATGATGTGCAAGATTTGTTCTTAAGACCATGTACTGGCTCGAAACAATATTTATGTTCTCTTCCAAATTTGAATGTAGAATTCAGATAAGCTCTGCTCTGCATTTGAAATGAACTTCAATCTATTCTTCTTTTCCCATTTTATAGGCTGAAAGGATCCACTGACATGATTACCCTACCTGGTTACATTTTGTCTCAGTTATCCATTCATTTAATCATTTTAACTTTTGACTTCATTTTGCCCAATATTCCTCTTTTGTTGTCTCAACTAGAAACTCTAAAAAACAAATCTTATATCCTCATAGCTAGCCTAAGATCCATGCTAAAAAAAATCTAAATATGACAGAGAGATCCCTCTCTAAGTCTTGTAGGGCTACATCCTTGACTCGAAGTGGTTTTGTGGTTACCTCTGCCGATTGTTTCCTCAGCCTGGGAAATTACAAGGTGATAACATAATGGCGACCATACTAGGGACTTTCTCCAATAGTGCACTTCAAGTTCTAGATGTGATCATTGATGGTGGATAGTGACCAGACACAAGAAGGTTGAGATCATTCACCTAGCGAATCCAATCTCCATATCAGTTCCAATTTGAAGACTCCACTAGAGGAAGAATCTCAAACATGACCAAGCGACCTAGAAATATCAGGTATTCAAGCTCTAATTGTATTCAATATGTTATAGGATTTTTCTGTAATTATATTCTCTCTTATTCTAATCCTGGTCAAGAGTACAATGCTAAAGTTTACATTGATCATTTTCAAATTGATGAGCCTCAAGAAACTAAACCCCAAGTTGTGGATCATGTACATACTCATACACCTGTGCACATCCCAGATATACTTGTAGAAATCCCAGTGAGACATAAGCCTCTTGCTTTATCTCCTTTCCTTGTTCAAACTTCAGACAATTGTAGCCCCCTTTCTTCACCTCCTATACCAGTAAAAGTCCCAGAAAGATATAATCCTCTATCTTTGCCTCCTATTCTCCATGACCTCCCTGTCAATTACATCAATAATCTGCCCAAGATTGACATGGAAAATGTGAAGATCATTGTTGAAAATCATATCCAAACTATTGAGGATTTTCTTGATCTGTTTGATATGGAAGATGATGATGTTTGCATCAGAATGTTTACCCTATCATTGCAAGGTAAAGTTAAAAATTGGTCTAAAAGTTTTCTAGCTGAAATCATTAGCAACTTCCATCAATTCAGACAAAATTTCCTAGATCGATGGGTGATCATGGGAAATATCTTTCTCATCCTAGAAGAGCATGAACATTTGAAAAGAAAGCCGGGAGATACAGTGCAACATTTTTCAGCTAGGTTCAATAGGCTGTATAATGCATTGTCTGGTGATATAAGACCACCCCCAGAATTAGCTCACTTGCATTACCCCTATGATTTTGATCCAGAGGTGGCCTTCCAATTAAGAGAAATGAACACCACAACCTTAGAAGAAATGAAAAATGTTGTAGTTGATGTGGAAGCTAACTTGCTGAACAAAAAGGAAAAGTTAGAAGCATTAAGGAAAAAGAAAACAAAAAAGGAGCATCTAAGGTCCTCAGAAGTAAAGCTATATATTCTGATGAACACTGTCAATGAAATGATGAAGACGATTAGCAGGAAACATAAATTTGTTGTTCAAATACCACATGTTCGAATAGTTCCATAACAGAAAAGGATCCATGTCCCCAAACACTTTGCAGCTCATCCTTGGTATCAGGGATTGGACAATGATTGTTTCATGTATTCAATTCACAATGTAGTCAAAGATGAAATTCCAAATCATCTTGCAGAAGAGCCATTAACTAATATGATGTGTATGTTTGATGATTTTCCTTTCATTGATGATTTTCCCAATTATGATGAGGATTACATTCAGATGGATTTTCCAAAGAAATCAGCAACATATTGTTGGGAGGAAGACGATCAGTTGCAATTTAAATAGGATAGTCAGTCTATACATAGAAATGATGTAGGAGGGATGAAAATGCAGAAAGTCTCGGAGTAAGTGTACAGACTTTACCCTTATGTTTCTCCTCTTTTCAACTTCTAAGAGAAATTTCTGAACAAGTTGTAAATAGTGAAGAAGAAAAACCCTCTGATGAAATAGTGAAGGATGTCATTGATGATAAAGAAGCCATTTCGGATCTAGAATTACAGTCTCCAAGTTCCCCTGATTTTCAAGACTTTCATATGGAAAATTCAAATCAGTGGAATGTAACTATGTACCATTAGTTTTTGATTCATTTCAAATTTTGAAGGAAATTCTTGAATAGAGACTAAAGGGTAAATACTTAGAAAGCCAATAAATTTCATGTGAATCAATGAAACATTCATGTCAGTCTTTTCAGGATCCAATAGATGATTGGTTGGATGACCTACGTTTTCAGAGCCCTTTTTCATTTACTAGTCATGAGATGAAAAGCAATTATGATCTAGATGTGATCAGACAATCAGTTTCATTGTCTTGTTCAGTAGGAGCATCATTTCAAAGTTCATCAAAAAAGTTGCAGTCATGTCAGGAAGTGCATAAGGATGTAAAAAAAATAAACATAACATTAAATCTATATTAATGACAAGAGATAGGTCAAGTCTATTTTGATCCTATAGATATCTATATAGAGAAATTTTTCAATACAATACCCTTTTCCATTTCCATCATTTTTTCTATTTTTCAGGTTTATCAAATCCTCTATGGTGATGACCAGGCTGGAAATTACTCTCAAGAACAAGTAACAGACTTATTTCTCATTTTTATCAAAGACAATGGAAGAAAGAGTTATTAGATCAATTGCTGGATTGGATACATTGGCATTTTGCCATCTCTTAATTGTGTAGTAATCTCAGTAGATTAGGGTAGATAGGTGTGAAAATAAGCTTGATGGGCAAGCATGTGTTTTATTTTTTGTTTCCATTTTACTTCAAAACTTAGTCAAATTTAGAATGAATTATCAACTGGTGTCTAGCCACTAAGTTGCAGGACAAATCAAGATACAAGTGGTGGGATCAACCCAATGGACAAGGCACTGATTTACGAAGCCTGAGATCTGATATTCTTGACACCTCCAAAGGAGATACCATCCCCATTTGGAGCCTATGTTAGGGTCCTATGAGATAGTCATCTGGTCTCCAGTTACCTATTTGGAAATTTTTCTCTGATCATTTTGAGAATGTCTTCATGATAAGAAGCTCAAGAGTAATGGTCTAGTGGTGTATCTTATATTTCAAAGAGGTGTCCAGGTATATCCAAAATTGGCAAGTGATGGTTTGAAACTTTTGAATGTAAAAGGTCAAAGAAATATCTTTCAGCAGCTAAGGGTCAAATTTTTATGTGTTGCAAGTTGTCAAAAGTTCTCAGTTTCGGCAACTAAAAAGGTAGGCACAAATCTTAGTTAGATTTTGAAAGTGCAGAGTTTGCTAACGGTTAGACCATGCCATCGGTCTCTCAAACTGCCATCATTACACATGTCATGATGATCTTAAATGTTGTTGAAATCGTCTATGCAGATCATTTGTCACTATCTGGGAAATTCATTATGATTCTAATTGATGTTTTAAAAAATCATTAAACCCTAAGATATCAATTCGAAACCCAATCATGATTTCATTCACCATAACCATTTCGTGCAACAACTCACATGAAGGTCTGTCTTAGTCAGTTTTAAATAAACATCATGATCTAAGGTACCTTATTTGCTGAGTGTTTGTTTAAAAGCTCAACCATCCACAAATTTGTTGGTCTCATGAATTTCCCTCATCTGTCTTTCCTCTCTCCTTTTTCCTAGCACTGGTCTCCCATCCATCAACCTAGATTTCAGTATTTTCAAGATATTAACAGGTTTTTTGCAGATGACTACTTGAGGAGCATTTCTTAGGAGGGAGCTGCAAGATATTTCCTATCTGGAATCTCATCAAGAGATTTGTCAAATGTTCAAGGATGCAGGCTGCTATAGGTTTTGTAAGAAATTAGAAGGGTATCATTAGGGAATTGCAGAGGCCTTTGCCAAAAGTTTTTATGGAGCCAAAGTGCAATTGGGTCCTCTAGAAATACAGATGGATGAGCCAAGTGTTGTTGTAGCAACTGAGATGCCTAAAGACGGTGAGAGGTGGTTCAAGACCACTTTCATTAAAGACATTGAACTTATATCTTACCTTAAGCTAGAATTCCAGAGCATTATTTGGCAAAAGAAAGTTCCCAGGAATTACTTGGAAGACAAATGGCAGAAATTGCTGAAGGTTATTCATGTGTACATAACTTATGAAGGGAGGTGTGGAAGGGTCATGCTGTACCGTTTTAGGCTTATCAATAATTTCATAGGCATAAACCCTTTGAATTTGCCTCATTATATTCATAGGAGCCTAACAAAGATGGCACAAAAGGTCCAAGCTAAACCGAAGAAAGAAAACAATATATTGTTCCATCATGGCCTTATTAAGCTTATAGTGATGGAGGAACTCCAGAGAACAGAGAAGACATGGGACTATCTCCTATTTTGGGGAGAATTTGAGCAAGAGATCCAACCTAAGGGTAAGAAAACACTTACAAAGAAGTCATATACACCAATGAGCAGTAAGAGAAAGAGAAGGGCTTTGTCACTAGTTCAGACATAACAACCAACCCCTTCACCTAGGTCTAAGAAGGCAAAAAAGAAGCTTGATTTTGATCAGGGAATAGAAGGCCAGAGCAGTGTTGTTGAGAAAAATGTCTTGAATTTACCATAAAATATTCTGAGTCTGAAACACCCATGGAGGAGAGAGAGGAAACTAAAGTTGAAACTCTAGCCTTGGAGGTACTTGAGACATCAACTAAAACGAAGGTGAGTAAAGCATCCAAGATTCAAAAGCTGAAAGAGGAAGTAACCGAGCTTAAGTTGTTAGAAAGAATCATCATATCTCAGAATCAGGCTATGAAAAAGACATCTGATAAGATAACATAATCATTTAAAAGGTTAGCTCTGATGCATGTAGCTCTGGAAAGGAAGAATAAAAGACTGTCTAAGAATAACCAAAAGCTCTACCAAATGATCAAACTCTTGAGGTTTAAGATAACACATAGAAAACCAAAACCAAGATCTCACCTTGGTCTAGAAGATTTGGTTGAGGTAGCCATGAACCTGAACGAGGAATCCTAAGAGTTGGATAGAGTAAAGGAAGCAAATTTTTCAATTTTGAATGATTTTGGAAAGCTCGGGACTTTTATCAGCTTATTTTGGTCCATAGAGGCATTGTTAGTTGTCGAATCCCCTAACTTTTGGCAACTAAATAAGATCTGTTCTATATGTGTTAGCTACTGAAAGTACATAGATGGACAGAAAGACAATATGTTCTCCCAGATCATATCCATTTTCTTCCATATCACTCGAGGAGACTTGCAGATGCATTCCAACTCCAAAATAGATGAGAAGAAATATCTTTTTCAGATTTCAACGCAAATACAAAGGAGAAAGGTTCAAAGATAACTCCATTTTGGTTGAATATAATTGATTCATGGCTCAGGTGTCAGTGAAATATCTCAAGCAGTCCTATCATCATCCAACAAGGCTATACAAATGTCGAAGACTATAATGTTAAATCACTTATGAATAGGATCTATCTCCTAGAATTTTGTAATAGGATGGATTTTATAAACACTTGTAATTTTCCGATCCATGTTTTGAGGATATGAAACTATTTTGTGAATATTATATAATCCCATAGATGCCACAGTCAAAAGGGTTAGACTGGCAGGGAAGGATGGAATGGAAATGTCCCCATCCACTGTAAAAATGTTCCAAAGGATGTAAGTGACTGTTATGGATGAATACAAAGGCATTATATTCTAGATTCTCGTGTCATGATTAAGTGGTGAAGTTTTTCTTGATGTAACTTGTTACTTTCCTGTTTCACATGCATTTTATTTCTGTATTGTTTATGAGAAGATGATGTGCAGGATTTGTTCTTAACACCCTGTACTGGCTCAAAACAATATTTATGTTTTCTTCCAAATTTGAATGTAGAATTCAGATAATCTCTTCTCTGCATTTGAAATGAACTTCAATCTATTCTTCTTTCCCCATTTTATAATCTCAAACGATCCACTGACATGATTACCTTGCCTGGTTACATTTTGTCTCAGTTATCCATTCATTTAATCATTTTAACCTTTGAATCCATTTCATCGAATGGTCCTCTTTTGTTGTCTCAACTAGAAACTCTAAAAAACAAATCTTCTATCCTCATAGCTAGCCTAATATCCATGCTCAAACAAATCTAAATCTGACAGAGAGATCCCTCTCTGAGTCTTGGAGGGCTAGATCCTTGACTCAAAGTGGTTTTGTGGTTAACCCTGCCAATTTTCTCCTCAACCTGGGAAATTACAGGGTGATAACATAATGGTGACCATACTGGGGACTTTCTCCAGTAGTGCACTTCAAGTTCCAGATCTGATCATTGATGGTGGACAGTGACCAGACATAAGAAGGCTGAGATCATTCACCTGGTGACTCCAATCTCTAGATCAGTTCCAATTCAAAGAATCCACTGGAGGAAGAACCTGAAACATGACCAAGCAACTTGGAAAGATAAATTATTCAAGATCTAATTGTATTCAAGATGTTATAGTATTTTTCTGTAATTATATTCTCTCTTATTCTAATCCTGGTCAAGAGTACAATGCTGAAGTTTACATTGATCATTTGTAAATTGCTGAGCCTCAGAAGATTGAACCCCAAGTTGTGGATCATGTACATACTCATACACCTGTGCACATCCCAGATATACTAGTAGAAAGCCCAGTGAGACATAAGCCTCTTGCTTTATCTCCTTTCCTTGTTAAAATTTCATACATTTGTATCCCCCTTGCTTCACCTCCTATACTAGTAAAATTCCCAGATGGATATAATCCTCTAGCTTTGCCTCCTATTCTCCATGACCTCCCTGTCAATTACATCAATAATCTGCCTTGGTCTGACGGGGAAAATGTGAAGGTCACTGCTGAAAATCGTATCCAAATTCTTGAGGATTTTCTTGATCTGTTTGAGGTGGAAGGTGATGATGTATGCATCAGAATGTTTACCCTATCATTGAAGGTAAAGTTAAAAATTGGTTTAAGATTTTTCCAGCTACAAGAATTAGCAACTTCCATCAATTCACGCAAATTTTCCTAGATCGATGGGTGATCATGGGAATTATCTTTCTCATCCTATAAGAGTATGAACATTTGAAAAGACAAAAGGGAGAGACAGTGCAACATTTTTCAGCTAGGTTCAATAAGGTGTATAATGCATTGTCTGCTAATATAAGACCACCCCTAGGATTATCCCACTTGCATTACCCCGATGCTTTCGATCCAGAGATGGCCTTCCAATTAAGAGAAAGGAACACTGCAACCCTAGAAGAAATGAAAAATGTTGCAGTCTATGTGGAAGCTAACTTGCTGAACAAAAAGGAAAAGTTAGAAGCATTAAGGAAAAACAAAACAAAATAGGAGCATGTGAGGTCCTCAGAAGTAAAGCTAGATATTCTGACGAACATTGTCAATGAAATGATGCAAACAATTAGCAGGGAACATAAATTTGTTGTTAAAAGACCACATGTTCCAATAGTTCTAGAACAAACAAGGATCCATGCCCCCAAACACTTTGCAACTCATCCTTGGTATCAGGGATTGGACAATGATTGTTTCATGTATTCAATTCACAACGTAGTCAAATGTGAAATTCCAAATCAGCTTGCAGAAGATCTATTAACTGATATGATGTGTATGTTTGATGATTTTCCCAATTATGATGAGGATTACATTCAAATGGATTTTCCAAAGAAGTCAACAACATATTGTTGGGAGGGAGATTATCAGTTGCAATTTAAACATGACAATGAATTTGTACATAGAAATCATGACAACAAGGATAAAAATGCAAGAAGTCTCATAGTAAGTGTACATATTTTACCCTTATGTTTCTCCTCTTTTCAATTTTTGAGAGAAATTTCTGAACAAGTTGTAAATAGTGAAGAAGAAAAACCCTCTGATGAAATAGTAAAGGATGTCATTGATGATAAAGATGCCATTTCAGATCCAGAATTATAGTCTCCAAGTTCCCCTGATTTTCAAGCTCCAGATAAAATTCCCGAGCCCGAAGGAAAATTTGAATCAGTGGAATGTAACTCTGTACCATTAGTTTTTGATTCATTTCAAATTTTGAAGGAAATTCTTGAATAGAGACTAAAGGGTAAATACCTAGAAAGCCAGGAAATTTCATGTGAATCAATGAAACATTCATGTCAGTCTTTTCATGATCCAATAGTTGATCGGTTGGATGACCTATGTTGTCAGAGCCCTTTTTCATTTACTAGTCATGAGATGAAAAGCAATTACGATCTAGATGTGATCAGACAGTCAGTTTCATTGTCTTGTTCAACATGAGCATCATTTCAAAGTCCATCAAAAAAGTTGCATCCATGTCAGAAAGTGCATAAGCATGTAAACAACATAAACATAACATTAAATCATGGAGTTGATATGGATAAATTTGAATGGCAAGATATAGTTCAAGTCTTTTTTGATCCTATAGATATCTATATAGAGAAATTTTTCAATATAAGACCCTTTTCAATTTCCAACATTTTTTCTATTTTTCAGGTATATCAAATCCTCTATGGTGAAGACCAGGCTGGAAATTACTCTCAAGCACAAGTAACAGACTTATTTATGAGTTTTATCAAAGATAGTGGAAGAAAAGAGTTATTAGATTGACTGTTGGATTGGTTGCATTGGCATTTTTCCATCTCTTAATTGTGCAATTATCTCAGTAGATTAGGGTAGATAGGTTTGCAAATAAGCTTGTTGGGTAAGCATGTGTTTAATTTTTTGTTTCCATTTTACTTCAAAACTCAGTCAAAGTTAGAATGAATTATCAACTGGTGTCTAGTCACTAAGTTGCAAGATAGATCAAGATACAAGTGGTGGGATCATCCCAATGGACAAGGCACTGATTTATGAAGCCTAAGAACTGATATTCTTGACACCTCCTAAGGAGCTTCCATCCCCAATTGGAGCCTATGTTAGGGTCTTATGATATAGTCATTTGGTCTCCAGTTACCTATTTGGAAATTCTTATCTGATCATTTTGAGAATGTCTTCATGATAAGAAGCTCAAGAGTAATGGTCTAGTGGTGTATCTTATATTTCAAAGAGGTGTCCAGGTATATCCAAAGTTGGCAAGTGATGGTTTGAAAATTTTGAATATAAAAGGTCAAAGAAATAGCTTTCGGAAGCTAAGGGTCAAATTTTTATGTGTTGCGAGCTGTCGAAAGTTCCCAGTTTCGACAGCTAAAAATGTAGGCGCAACTCTCAGTTAGCTACCGAAAGTGCAGAGTTTGCTAACGGTTAGACCGTTCCATCGGGCTCTCAAACCACCAACATTACATAGGTCATGATGATCTTAAATGCTACTGAAATCATCTATGAGGATCATCTGTCACCATCTGGGCGATTTGATATGATTCTAATTTATGTTTTAAAAAATCATTAAACCCTAAGATATCGTTTCGAAACCCCATCATGATTTCATTTGCCATCACCATTTTGTGCAACAAATCACATGAAGTTCTGTCTTAGTCAGTTTTAAATAAACATCATGATCTAAGGTTCCTTATTTGTTGAGTGTTTGTTTTAAAATCTCATCCATCCAAAAATTTGTTGGTCTCATGAATTTCCCTCATATGCCTTTCCTTTCTCCTTTTTCCTAGCGCTGGTCTCCCATCCATCAACCTATATTTCATTATTTTCAAGATATTAACAGGTTTTTTGCAGATGACTACTAGAGGAGCATTGCTCAGGAGGGATCTGCAAGATATTTCCTATCTGGAATGTCATCTAGATATTTTTCAAATTTTCAAGGATGCAGACTGCTTCAGGTTTTGTAAGAAATTAGAAGGGTATCATCAGGGAATTGCAGATGCCTTTACCAAAAGTTTTTATGGAGCCAAAGTGCAGTTGGGTCCTTTGGAAATGCAGATAGATGAGGCAAGTGTTGTTTCAACAACTGATATGCCTGGAGAGGGTGAGAGGTGGTTCAAGACCATAGACATTAAAGAAATTGAACTTAGATCTTACCTTAAGCCAAAATTCCAGAGCATTATTTGGCAAAAGGACGTTCTTAGGAATTACTAGGAAGACAAATGGTAGAAATTGCTGAAGGTTATTCATGTGTACATAACCTCTGAAGGGAGGTATGGAAGGGTCATGTTGTACGACTTCAGGCTTATCAATGATTTCACAAGTAGAAACCCTTTGAATTTGCCTCATTTTCTTCATAGGAGCCTCACCAAGATGGCACAAAAAGTCCAAGCTAAACTTGAGAAAGCAAATAGTACATTGTTCCATCATGGCCTTATTAAGCTTATAGTGATGGAGGAACTTTAGAGAAGACAGAAGACATGGGGCTATCTCCTATTTTGGGGAGAATTTGAGCAAGAGATCCAGCCTAAGGGTAAGAAGACACCTACAAAGAAATCATCTACAACAATGAGCATTAAGAGAAAGACAAGGGATTTGTCACCAGTTTAGATAGAACAACCAACCCCTTCACCCAGGTCTAATAAAGCAAAAAAGAAGCTTGATTTTGATTAGGGAATACAGGGCCATAGCAGTGTTGAGAAAAACATCTTGAATTTACCATACTCAGATTCTGAGTCTGAAACACCCATGGAGGAGAGAGAGGAAACTGAAGTAGAAGCTCCAGCCTTGGAGGTACCTAAGACATCAAATAAAAAGAATATCAGTAAAGAATCCAAGATTCAAAAGTTGAAAGAGGAAGTAACAAAGATTAAGCTATTAGAAAGAGTCATCAAATCTCATAATCATGCTATAAAAAGGACAGTTGATGAGGTAAGCAACTCAATTAAAAGGTTAGCTCTGATGCATGTAGCTTTGGAAAGGAAGAATAAAATATTGTCTAAGAAAAAGCAGAAGCTCTACCAAACGATCAAACTATTGATGTTTATGCTAACACATAGAAAACCAAAACCAAGATCTCACCTTGGTCTAGAAGCTTTGGTTGAGGTAGCCACGAACCTGAACGAGGAATCATAAGAGTTAGACCGAGTAAAGGAATCAAATTTCGCAATTTTGAATGATTTTGGAAAACTCAAGACTTTCAACAGCTTATTTTGGTCCACAGAGGTGTTGTTAGCTACCGAATCCCCTGACTTTCGACAACTAAATCGGATTTGTTCTATACGTGTTAGCTGTCGAAAGGACATAGATGGACAGAACGACAATATGTTCTCCCATATCAGATCCATTTGTTGACATATCACTCGAGGAGACTTGCAGATGTGTTCCAAATCCAAAATAGATGAGAAGGAATATCTTTTTTAGATTTTAAGGAAAATACAAAGGATAAAGGTTCAAAGATAACTCCATTTTGGTTGAAGATAATTGATTCATGGCTCAAGTGTCAGTGAAATATTTCAAGCAGTCCTAGCATCATCCAACAAGGCTATACAGATGTTGAAGGCTACAGTATTAAATCACTTATGAATAGGATCTATCTCCTAGAATTTTGTAATAGGATGGATTTTATAAACACTTGTAATTTTCAAATCCATGTTTTGAGGATCTAAAACTGTTTTGTGAATATTATATAAGCCCATAGAGGCCACAGTCAAAAGGGTTAGACTGGTAGGGAAGGATGGCATGGAAATGTCCCCATCCACTATAAAAATGTTCCAAAGGATGTAAGTGACTGTTATGGATGAATACAAAGGCATTATATTTCCAGATTCTCGTGTCATGATTAAGTGGTGAAGTTTTTCCTGATGTAACATGTTACTTTCCTGTTTCACACGATTTTTCTTTCTGTACTGTTTATGAGAAGATGATGTGCATGATTTGTTCTTAACACTCTGTACTAGCTCGAAACAATATTTATGTTTTCTTCCAAATTTGAATGTAGAATTCGGATAAGCTTTGCTCTGCATTTGAAACGAACTTCAATCTATTCTTCTTTTACCATTTTATAAACTCAAAGGATCCACTGACATGATTACCGTGCCTGGTTACATTTTATCTTAGTTATCCATTCATTTAATCATTTTAACCTTTGACTCCATTTTTCCCAATGGTCCTTTTTTTTTGTCTCAACTAGAAACTCTAAAAAATAAATCTTCTATCCTCATAGCTAGCCTAAGATCCATGCTCAAACAAATCCAAATTTGATAGAGAGATCCCTCTCCGAGTCTTGGAGGGATATATCCTTGACTCGAAGTGGTTTTGTGGTTACCCCTGTCGATTTTCTCCCCAGACTGGCAAATTACAGAGTGATAACAATCACCACCACGAGTGCGAATAAAACATTGAAAATTGACTCCTAAATATAAAAGTGTTATAACTTGATAATTTATTTATCAATTAATTTTATTTTTTTTAAATAATTTACATTAAGAAAATAATTTAATTGGAAAAAGAAAACCCTAATTAAATTCTTTAATCTAATGAAAAAACAATTTTTCTTTTGAAAATAAAGAAAAAAAAAATTGTGTTGAAAAATAATGCAAATTGCAATTTTTTAATAAAAAAATAAAAAAAAACTTTAAAAGGAGTAAAATAATTAAAAATACCACTTAAAATATCAAATTAAAGAAACAAAAATTGAAAAAATAATCTTCAAAGGAAAAAATATTTTGTAAAAAAATTAAAAAACAATAAAAAAAAATTAAACAAAAATATATATATATATATATATATATATATTAAAAAAAATAAAAATAAA
>SNQJ01S0144452.1:24279-38965 GCA_010110895.2 Picea sitchensis
TTATTTTAAATTGTTTTTTAATATTTTTACAAAACAAATTGTTTTGCAGATATTTTATTTCAATTTTTTTCTTTAAATTTTATATTTTAATTTTTTTTCTTTGATTTTATTTTTTTTATCATCAGTTTTTTAAAAAGTTTATTAAAAAATGCAATTTGCATTATTTTCCAACATAAATTGTGTTTTGTTTTTCTTTATTTTGAAAAGAAAATTTGTTTTTTCACTAAATTAAATAATTTGTTTAGAGGGTTTTTTTCTCAATTAAATTATTTTCTTAATAATTTGTTTAGAGGGTTTTTTTCTCAATTAAATTATTTTCTTAATGTGAATTATTTAAAAAAATAAAATTAATTGGTAAATAAATTATCAACTTATAACACTTTTATATTTAAGAGTCAATTTTTCAGTGTTTTATTTGAGGTGGTGGTGGTGGTCAAGGCCATATTTTCAATTAGGTCATAGTTTTAAGTAAAAACAAAAGTGGTGCCCATGGTCAAGGCAACACTGTCAATTAGGTCATAGTTTTAACTCAAAAAAAAAGGTGGTGCTAGTGATCAAGGCCACAATTTCAATTAGGTCATTGTTTTAACTCAAAAAAAAGGTGGTTCTACCGGTAGCATCAGTTTTCAATTTGAGGGTCAATTTCATGGTTTTGTCAGGGTTTTATTTGTAATGTCGAGGGTGTGGTTTCAAACAAGCCCCAATTTTAACCACCTCTAAAAAAAGGGTGATACCAGTAGCATCACTTTTTGATTTGGGGGTAAAAATTCTACCTTTAAAAAATGAGAACTCTTGAGAGTTCTCATTAAGTTGGTAATTGTATTTTGGTGTGACAACCAGAGTACTCTCAAGTTTTGCAGAGACCCAATGCAACAACAATGAACAAAGCATATTGAGATCCATATGCACTACATCAAAGATCTATTCCATCAGAGGATCATTGACATGCAGTTCTATCCATCTTCTGAACAAACTGTTGGCATCTTCATCAATACTTTCATTGAGTAGAAGTTTCACTCTTTGTGTGATCGTCTTGGACTGAAGGACATAGTTTCCTAGCTATTGTCTTTCTCTTCTTTTGATACATTGTATTTTGAGGAGGGGTTTAGTTCCCATGCGGTTTTCCCTCTTTACTCACTTTATTTTAGTTTTCAGTAGTTTCATTGTTCATGGGTAACTAACATTGCCTCTGTTGTCGGCACCCATTAATTGTGTATACTCCCTAGTAGTGTTGAAGGGGGGTGTTGGAGATATTACACACACCTAGGATTTTCCTTTCATTTTATTTTCTTATGTTTATTTGGCTATGTTGAGAGTCCCTTAGTTTGATATATTCTACCCTCATTGAGGATATTCTCTCCTAGACAAGGGTACCACATACCCTCCAGTCAATTCTCAATTATTGTTCACTTATAATAGTTGAGTGAAGTGTTGCACGCCAACTTTGGTTTTATCACCAAATGTTGCATGCTAACCCCAGGATCATCACCAGTAATGCACACTTGCATTCTGATCATCACCAGTGAGGTGAATTCCACATGTGTGAGTGATCTTCTTCGCATTTCACTCCGGTTTGACTAGTTAACCGACGACCACATGGTTGGTTAACTAAAACTAGGTGGAAATTGACTCCAATGATTGCCAGTGTGCGTCATATCTATCTAGAACACTCCTAATGCACATTATTTGACCACTATGGTGAGTTAGTTGTGTGATACAAATTATATTACTTGTATTGTATCATTTTTCTCATTTGGTTAATAGAAATTATTTCATACTTTCCTCCATTTTTTTGTCTCTTCCCTTCACACCACTGCATGATGTGTATGATTCATTGTTAGATAGATATTATGTGTAAGTATCTCAGAAACTCTACACTTCCTACACTCATCCTCTATGATTTTCTCCTCCGTTATGATCCAAACATTGATTTCGTTTCTTAATTTCCTTGCAAATAATTGCACAATAAGCCATCTGACCCTTCTTCTCAACTTCCAACCACATCTACGGTATTCTTCAGTCCTCTCTCATAGAAACTCCTTCAAAAAACTGAGTCTCTCCTTCAACTCAAGTATCTCTTGTTTCATGCCCAACTGATTGGAAATTTTTGTCATATTGTTGTGGCATTCATCTGAACCCTTCAATTGATTATCCATAGTATTTTTTCTCTCTCTGAGCTTCATTTTTCTCACTGTGAGTAGAAATAAACCTCTTTCTCGGTAGCAAGTCTTTTTCACTTTGCTAACACAATACCTCACCAAGGTTACCTCTCCTCTAAATCTTTTTCAAGTCTTTTTCAATAGCAAGTCTTTTTCACTCTACTCTTCGATTACAATAGTTGTGGGCTTCTACACCTTACTCTCTTTCTCTCAAGATCTTCCATTACTCTTCTTCCACTATTAGAACTTCAATAGTTGTAGGGTTCACCACAAATTCCTCTCTCTACCGCTATCTATGTGTCACAAACACACATACTCTCTACATAATATAATAAGATCTCATTTCTCAAAATTTTTGTTTTTTTCCCCAAATATGTCTTTCCAAGAGATTTAATATTTTGTGCATCCTTCTTCAAAGGATTAATTTATTTTCCCCATAGAATTCTTTCCCTAAGAATTCACTTTGAGTTTCCTGATAACTCAAATCTCGACCTGTTATTCTGACAATATATCCTCCACTAAGAGCATTTCCTACTTTGATACCAATTGATGAAGGTAACTAAGATTTTTTCCTGCTTTGATACCAATTGATGAAGGTAGAACGAAGAATGCTATAATAAAAAATTATTTGACTAAAACTTAATTCATGCCATCTAGTTATCTTCTACAGTTTTGGAAGAAATATAACTCTATACTGTGGTGGGCATTTTGTAGGTTGTGAATCATGGTATCCCAAACTCTTTAATGGATTATGTTAATAAAGTTGGAAAGGATTTTTACTAGCTTACTTTGGAGGAGAAACAAAAGTATGCACTTAAGCCATGATATGTTCATGGCTATGGACATACATTCATTGTGTCAGAACAACAAAAGATGGATTGGAGTGACTTGTTGGGTTTGATAATGTCTCCTTACGAGTATAAGGATTTGAATGTGTGACCAATTGAACCTAATTCTTTCAGGTACTCGTGCCATGATATGGGTGTGGTGTTCCTATCTAGATAGAGATGGAACGTTGTGTGCCCCTATGTAGGGTGAGGAAGCCCATGATTTGGGTGTTCCCATGAGATGGGTGTGTCATTCCTCTCTGAGACGAAGATGGAACGTTGTGTTCCCTGTGGAGGGAAGATACCCATGTGATGGGTTTACTGTTATCCTCTGTGAAAAGAGTTGAGATGATGTGATACTCTAGATGATTCTGCTGTGAGACACAATGAGATAGAAATCTATTGAGTAGGATGTTCATGTGGTTGAGCACAGGTGGACGTGATCCTAGTGGCTGAGCACTAGTGAGTGTGTATCCTGGTGATTCACTTATGAGACACAGTGAGATAGATATATGTTGACTTGAACATCCATGTGGATGAGCACAGATGGACGTGCCCCTAGTGGCTGAGCACTAGTGGGTGTGTGATATCAATTGCTATATTTTCTAAGAGTCAGACTTATGTGTAACCCTAATTTTTATGTAAAGGGTACATGTCAGCCCCACCATAAAGTGAGAGATAATTAATGTAAAATATAATTAATATGGTAATTATTAATTATATTTTGAGTTAATGAGGTCGGCCCTATTGTGCCAATAGACACCACTTTTGATGTGTCCAGTCTAATATAAATAAAGGTGATTTCCCCATTGAGGAAACACAACACACATGTGAGTTTGGAAATTTCAGCAAGTACTTGTTTTAGGGCTGAAGTGCGCACCTCTCTTGGGTGCTATTATTATTGGTTTTCTGAGCACCCTCTTGTGTGCTAGGTTTATGGTGTGGGAGGTATTTCTCTTGAAGAATATAACAAAGGGTTGGCTGGGTTTTCTTCCCTTGTTGAGAAGGGTTTCCAGGATACTTCTTGTGTACTTTTGCATAGTATTTCTTCTTATGATCTTGGTTACTGCAATAGATTGTCTATGGTGTAATTTCAATTGTCTATGGTTCAAGTAAAATGCTAAAAATGGAATAAAATTCATGCTTGAGCCTAGTCTAAGAGAAAAATCAACACTACCCCTGAAATCCACGAGAGAACATAGGGAGGCCGATTATTTTCAGAATATTGGGGGCTCAACAATAAGAGAATCTTATAGACCCATTTAAGGGCACAACATGTCACTCACAAGGAATTGAGCCTCGATGGGGAGGGTAAAAATCATTCCTCCCAACCACCGAGGCTACATCCAATGGAATCCTTAGTACTTATTAATCTCTATGTACTCGAGTTATTTTATGTGTAAGCTTAAATTATTTCATATGTTATATTTGTAAAAATAATTCTTTAATATAATAAGGGCCTAATGACTTAACTAGAAAGAGAATTCCTAATTTATGGTTTTTGCATGATTGTTTTTATAAATAGAGGTTTTACCCCTCTCATATGTATCTCTCCTATCATTTTATCAATACAACCAACTATTTTATGGTATTTATTGAATACACATTCTTGTATTAGTCAAATTTTTAGGTACAAGACTGTTCCTTCAAGTGTGTAAATGCCCTCATTTTTCCTTTCTTCTATCTCTTAATCTTAGTTTGTATTTTAATTATTTCCATAGTTGCAATAATTGTTCTATTTTAGGTTCTCGAACACTACAAGTTGGTATGAAATCTTAAACCATTTTTTGATCTTATTGTGATCTTTTAAAAAAGAAACAAGAAAGTTATAAAAACGAATGTTGAGGAATAGATCCTGATATGATGTGGCTAAGGAAATATTGGAGGAATTTTTCAAGAAGTTTGTAGAAGAAATAAGGTACTCGGTGCAAGGAAAATGACCAATATGCCCTAATTATTTATTATGCAACAAAATATTTCAAGGGGGAAGAGGAGTGTTTGAACATTAAATGAAGGACACAATTATACCCCAGAACATAACTATTGCAACAAAGTGGAAGTGCATAATTGGTTCAACAACATAAAGTTAACATTCATTGTGAAACACATGCATGAACTAGGATTGAACACATGTGATTTTTTTAAGGAAGAACCATTTTAATATATGAATCACTTGTACTATGTGGTGGAAATCCTTTCTCAACAAACTTACATTGCACGCCTCTCTACTTTAAAAAGTATAATATAGTCTTATAAGAGATGTTACACACATGAAAACATCTACCAAATAGGGGAATAGAACATTTTATTGATTTGAAACCAAAGGTCCCTTAATGGTGTACCCCTATTGGTATGGAAATTTTATGTAGTCCAAGACTAAAAGGGTTATAGAGGAACTTTGGAAAGATATTATCACAACTCCTAGTAAGAGACCTTATGCTACCTTGAATAGGTAGACTAGCAATATTGAAGGATGATATGGCATTAGGCCACATGGAAGACAAGGGGGAAATCAGGAGATAGGTGGTAGATCAAGCTAATGACACAGGTATTCAACGGATAGTATGTTTATGATAATTTGGCATGCCATGATGAAAAGGCATGGGTATGACAACACAAAACCAAAAATGTATGCTTCACAAGTGAGAGACAAGGGTAGCATAGCCTAGTTGTATTACTCAAATACAAAAGGGTGTTTATTTCAATATAAACCTTATAGTCTCTATTTTTACTACTTATTTCATATAAATTGCTAAGTGGAAGAATCCACTCAAATTTCAAAATTTTAATACATGACATAAATTGTACTTTGAAGTGTACCAAAAAAATTGTCAAAACTTTTATTTTAAAATGACATAATTTTCTCGAATGTGTACCCAAAAATTACTAAAGATCCTACTAAATGTGTCCCATAACAAGTTTTTCTACAATTCAAGCATCTATGAGGGTCACATGAGCTAGGATGGGAATTACTAGTGTGTCCATGTGACCTCTTCTGGCTAGAATCTACTACAAGTCTTGAAGGCCCAACCCCTCCCCCAACATCACTTGAAGGTCCCTATTGGTAGGATAATGATATGAATGTGCTATTTTTCACTGGGCTATGGGTCAAGGTTGGAATGGTCAAATGGGTCTAGCTAATGTATATTAATAATTGAGGATTTTTGGGGGAGGGTTAGGCCTCCTCCTAGGAGGAAGATGACCTATAAATGGGTCATTCCTAGCATTTTGTCGATCCTATGAAAACCCATAACCCACCCCCTAGAACTTGTAGAGTTTATGAGATACCTGCACAGAAGATCTAGCTAACAATGAAGCATACACAACATGAAATGGTGTGAAGAGAAGAGACAAAAAAGGAGGAAATGATGAAATAATTCCTATTAACCGAATTCAACACAAAAAGGTGAATAATTTATAAAATATATAGGCTACATGAGTAACTAATGTGCCATAGTAGAGATCTAGAGAGATCTAGACACTCACTAATAAACACTAGAGTGAACTACCACCTAATCCTAGTTAATTGATCCATGAAATCATCAATTAACTGATTCACACGTGTGGAAGTGAGAGAAACACATGAAACTGTTGGTGATAAAACTGATGTTTCCATGCATGAGTGACTTCCACTAGTCTAACTAAGTGTAACTGACTCTAAACTGAAAAGGAACATCCTATTTTGTAGGGGAATATTCTCTATAGAGAATATTCTCATTTAAGGAAGCATTTTCAACATTAGACTATCAAAATTAGGAAAATAATTCTAGGTGAGTGTGTAATATCTCCAACACCCCCCACCCTTAACACTACTAGGGTGTAAATGATGAATGGGTCCCAGAAACCAATTCCATGTTAGGTACCCAGTGTACAATGCATCTAAGAATGAAACATTGAAAAAGTGAGGAAATAGGGAAAACCTCATGGGGAAAAAAACCCCTCAAAGTACAATGTATCCAAATATTAAAAAAAAAAAAGTTGCTAAGTAATTGTGTCCTTCACTCCAAGGAGACCTTGCAAATGTGCAAGCTTATGCTCGGTGAATATTTTTTTGAAGAGGTAGACGTTGGTGCACATCTGATGAAGTAGATGCACTAGTGAGATGTCCACATATATCCACCTTCTCTTATTGTAAAGAAGAATATCCAAATTCATGTGAAGTTTGGATGAAAATTTGAAAATCACATGGCTATTTCTGGAATACTGAAAATTTGTTGATTTTAAAATGCTCATAACTTCATTTCCCAGACTCCTTTTTGGATGATTTTTTTTTTTAAATTAGGTAATTTTCCGAGAGGAATTCAAATATCGAAATTATTTCTGAAAATTATTCTCATAAAATGTCTAAATTTAATCTGATGTGTACGACCCCCTTTTTGGCTTTTGAGATGCATGCATGGGAGTCTCTGCATGTGGCTCCTGGGATGCATGAATGACATATGAAAATGTGTTTTCATGAATCTCCTAATATGCATGGATGATATATTTTTTATTTGATTCAGAAAACAGATCTAAAATGGAGTATACATCATCTTCGATGAATGGAACAAAAAGTTGTGCAGATACCTGTGTAGAAGGCTCTTCAAATTGAGAGGATTGATCTTCCATTGGATTTTCTACCGGCTCTATCTTATCAACCTTTTGCATGAAATTTTTCCTATTCCCAAATAGAACCTCCAATATGGTCCATAATTCATTTGGAGTTGAGTCTTATGATTCATCATCTACTTGATGATAAATTTCAGGAGAAATAGATAAGCCGATACATCTTATGGCCATATCTTGTCTATTGAGAAAGTCATTTATCTCATCAACAAAATCATGATCCACTTCCATTTCCATGATTATTTGGTATAATCCTTTACTTTTGAGAAGAAGTATAATATTTGGCTTCCACTCCAAATAGTTATGAGGTGTCAGATGTATTGTCGACGAGTAAAACATAGATTTCATATTTCCTACTGCTTTGTTCTGTTTTTTATACCTGCAAAATAGTGTTAGTTATGATCCTTGTTAGAATCCTGTGGGACATGATACCATGTATACCTTTTTAGATACCTCCATAGAAGATCTAGCTAACAATGAAGCATGCACACATGCAATGTTGTGAAGAGAAGAGACAAAAAAGGAGAAAATAATGAAATAATTACTATTAACTGAATTCCACACACCAAAGGTGAATAATTTACAATAGATATAGGCTACATGAGTAACTAATACGCCAGAGTGGTGATCTAGAGAGATATAGAAACTCACTGATAGACATTGGAGTGAACTCCCACCTAGTCCTAGTTAATAGATCCATGCAATCATCAGTTAACTAAGTCACACGTGTGGAAGTGAGAGAAACACGTGCAATTGTTGGTGATAAAACTGAGGTTGTCATGCATGAGTGACTTCCAATAGTCTAAATGAGTGTAACTAACTCTGAACTGAAGAGGAACATCCTATTTTGTAGGCTGGAATATTCTCTAGAGAGAATATTCTCATTTAAGGAAGTGTTCTCAACATTGGACTATCAAACTTAAGAAAATATTTCTAGGTGAGTGTGTAATATCTCCAACAGAATTCACCAAAGTCGAAGTAGTTGACATGGTGACCTAACATAAACTCAGTCCATAATTTCCTAAGGAAATGCAAAGGGACCTCCCTATTATTGTAGGGAGGTTTGTAACAAAACGTGAACCACCTATCCATCCAGTTGTCTACAAAAGGTTGGAAGGTGCAAGAATCCATGAAAATTATTTTCTTTGTGAATGGAGGTTGTGTTTCAATTCTAGGGTTAATAAACAATTTCATCAAATATTGTTTTGAAAATTTGATGTCTCTGACCTAGTTTCTATCTAGACCCATCCTAAAATAGTCAAACATTTCGTACCTCTAATAAAAAAATGTAATAATTGGTCTTGGGAATTCACAATTAAAGTAACAGTGGTATCTAATTATGTGGCTAGTGAAAGTCGTGAGGGTTATCTTGTATTTATTAAATATTGTATAAGGGTTCTTAATGACTTCAACCCTACAAGGTGAAATCATGAAGATGGGTTACACTTTTGCTTGTTTTATGATAAAAACAACTGTATTTTCAAAAGTTCTTCAACTTCCGTCATACAAATTTTTTATTTATTTATTTAGAATTTCACTTTACAGCAAAAACAAAACTTGTGAAGAATTTTGTTAGCTTTCCAATGACTATTTTTCAAATTTTGTTTTATCACGATTTGATATGTCAATTTGACAATTGTTTAACAATATGTTCCTTAAACATGAAAGGAATGCTAATGAATTACTTTTTCCTACAACAATGTATCTATTATTAAAATTATGTTTTTAAGAAACAAAATACACTGCAACAATATACAAAGACTCTATTTTATTATGACTATAATTTTGAATATTATAATTTCTAGAATTTTTTTAAGTTGACCAAGCTGAAAACGTTGCAAATTTTAAACACATGTTTTTCTACACTTTGTATCTATCTTAATTTTTACTTAAAACTAAAATCTAAATATACCCTTTTGAAAAGAACAACTTAAGGATTATGAATATAATTTTTTCACTATATTTAGAGATACCAATATTTCATTTCACCGAATCATAATGTATATTGAAAATATTATGCAGTGACTTTTTAAAAAAAATAAATAAAATTAGATAAAAATAAAGAAAATGAATTTTTTTATAGGAATTGAAAGTAGATTCAATTTTGGAAATGTTGGTGTCATTTTCGAAACCAAATTCTCAGTATTTGCAGGAGTTCACAACCTCCGAAGTTCAGGTAAGCTTGGGGAGATTCTCTTGTTTTTGTTTTCAGTCCCAATTTCATGTTTTTGGCCGAAATAATCTTTCGTCCGAAGACATATTATTTTGGCCGAAATACTAAATTCTAACGAAAACCGTCAAAACTAAACGGTTTCCAAGGATTTTGGCTGAAAAAAACTTCTTCCGGCCGAAAGCCTGTTGAACGAATTTCGTTGGTCGGAAAAAATGAAAAGACACGTCGTATCGTTTCATTTCGTGCCAAATTATATAAATAGGCTTTCGTCTGAACACATTTAACACAATTCATCAGATGGACAGATAGATATGAGCTCGGGGATAGGGATTTCAAAGATTTTCTATTACTGATTGCAGTTGTATTCTTTTCTTTCTTTATTTCTTCTCTCTATTTCGTAGGCTTAATCGAAGGATCGATATCAATACATGATGATTTTCTAGAGCACCTAAACAAAGTTTCCAATCATCTTTTTGGTTTTTGTTGAATAAGGTAATTGATGTTTGTTCAAGTTTTTATTGGAATAACAATTTATATGTTGAAAGATAAATGTTGAGCATTTTTTCAAGGTGAAGTCTTTGTTGAACATATGTTTTACAGATAACTATAAAAGTCATGGGACACAAAAGTTTGCGCAAGAGAAAATTTGATCTCACTCGAGATGATACTCGCCAAAAAGAACAAAGGAAAGAGCTTTATTAGAGAAAGAAACGAGAACGTGCAAATATTGAAGAAAGAAACGATGATAATTTCAATAGACATTTTCAACAAGAAGAAGTTCAACCAGGTATGCATGCACATATGATGATCGAGCACATGACACACATTGGGACTATATTTAGAAAGTACAGAATTCAAAGTATAGAATTCAAATTTAAAATATTGTAAATAATATAATTGATTGTAATTACAGACACAATTTGATGTTTTTTCAAAACATAAATAGATTTGTCTCATAATGTCAGAGAAGACGTTGGGGCCAATTAGGCAGAGGCATTTAGGCACAAAATTTGAAGTAGAAGATGAATCACCTGTAGGTATGTACATAAATTTAGATAATACAAGATGAACACTCAAGTATATATAGTTTAGCCTTGTGTCCGGGTTATGTTTTTAATATAAACTTTAAATTGAAGCACAGGAGAATCTATAACATTGATGATGAAATATTAGAAAATGTTGATAATAACAAATTTGGGAAGAAAAAAGCTAAGCATTGTATAAGATATACGTTAAGAATATGTATAATATGTAAGCAGAAGGCGTTGAAACTGAAATTGAAGTAGAAGATGAATCACCTGTAGGTATGTACATAAATTTAGATAATACAAGATGAACACTCAAGTATATATAGTTTAGCGAATTTGTGTTCGGGTTATGTTTTTTAATATAAACTTTAAATTGAAATATGCAGGAGAATCTATCAACATTGATGATGAAATATTAGAAAATGTTGATACTAACAAATTTGGGAAGAAAAAAGCTAAGCATTGTATAAGATATCGAACTAAGAATATGTATAATATGTTTTTCAAAGATGAATCAGTAACCATATAAGATCAACTTTTACTTTGTCTAATGAATTCAATAAAGTTAAAATAAGCTACATCATTATTGGGTATTCAAAAGTCGACAAAGGATACAAAGGTGAAACAAAATGCCTTTAACAATATAACTAGTGTATTAAAATCTTTTGGAAAATCTCGAAGATAAGATGTTTGTGTTGCACGTAGAGCGATACAAACAACAGTTGTTTCATCTAGAAAAATAAAAGTTCATTTGACATGACACATGGTAAAAATGATGGGAACGTCAAGAAAAACATTGCACAAACATAGAAAATTTCGATTGCAAATAGATGTAAATGATGAATTGTCTTGTTGGACAATGATTTCTAGACAACCCTACAAATATAGACTTGTAGAAAATGTTAAAGAATTGGCCCGTAATTGTTGGTTGGAAGAATCTCATGTTTCACCACATACAAGGGATGTGTTGCGACGAAGAATAGCATGGAAACAATATGTAGAACATCCAAAACATATATTGCCAATGACACAAATAGAGTTGTTCAATGAGTTCAAATAAGAGCACAAAGAAGTTAAATTTTCCATCAATACATTTGTGCAACAAAAACCATGGTTTGTTAGACCCATCACTGTTCGTGACACTTGTTGTTGTCATTATCATGTGGAATTTGAGTTGTATTACGACACTTTTTTGGATTTTGGTAAAACGTTATGGCCAGGTTCACCTCCTCCTTCCACATTCAATGTTTTTATATCTGAAATTCTATGTGAAAGAGAAGATGATGATTTATTTTACAAAAAATAAATGTGTTGGTGGAAAGAAATGTGATCGTTGTGGAAATATAAGTTTGTTTCATTCAAAGTATCATATTGATATGAATGATCAATTATTTTCTAATATAAGATTCAATTGGAAGAGATATGAATATATGAATAGCACGGCTCCACATTCTTCAAATGTTATCTCCAAAAGAATTGATTTGAAGGTAGATCAAATCTGTGTGATAGATTTTTTTAAGAAGTTTGAGGGAAAAATCTATAAATACACCAAGCATTCACATAGAGCTCGATGGAAATATATACAATTCAAACAATCCCGTGAAGTGTTTCCACCAGGGACAATTTTGTCTGTAGTTGATTTTGCAAAGAATTACACATTTGCTTCACAAAAAGAAATATAGAGCGAATATTTCCATTCTGATCAAGTCACGATATTTGTCCATGTTCTATATAGACATGCTCAATGGAGTCTTGATAACATAGAAAGAACCAATGAAAATCGATATGTTATTAAATAATATCACTTTTATATAAGTGATGATCGAGCACACGACACACATTATGTACAACATTGTTTTGATAAATTTTATGATTCATTGAAAGAACACAAAATTAGATTCGATCGACATTGGATATGGTCAGATGGGTGTGCAGGTCAATTCAAATCTTCACGATCATTCTATTGGTTATGTTGTCTTCATAAAAAATTAAACATTACACATTGTTGGAATTTTTTTGAGACTAGTCATGGAAAAGGAGATCACGATGGTGCATGGGCATATATAAAATGAGCACTTCGAAGGTATCAACTGAACCCTCATGCCGATCGATTTGAATCCGCTGAACAAGTTGTTGAATGGTGAAAAATGGCACTAATCCATGAATGTAATCTGTCAAGGGATGTATGAAGGTGTGTCTATATATAAATGTTACATGGATGTACACATGATATATAAATTTGAACGTGTTCAAATTTATATTCAATCTTCAATCATTTTCTTGAGAGATTTCAAGTTAAGAAGTTCTTGTCTTGTGCAGGTTTTTTGGTACGTTGGAATCGATGATTTAAATAGATCAATCCCATATGACGCCAGTACAATACCTAGGACACGAAAAATACATTCAGTTAAAACAAAACGTTTTCAAAATGGGTTTACATTTGATAGAAGAAATGACTCTTGTTTTTGTTCAGTTTGCATAGAGGACACAGAATCCATAGATATTTGCGAGAACGAAAATGCAGGATATGTTAAATATTGGAGACATATCAAAATTAATTTAAAAGGGAAAATGCCACTTGCAAGCTCAGAGGAGATGGAATCAAATGAAACTATAGTGTCAGTTGATGGCGATGGAGTTTATGATCTTGTTAGAGAAGGTAATTTTTATGTTTAATTTTTTTCAAATAACTTGTAGATGTACTTGTGTGATAATCTAACATGAATTATTTGTTGTCCAATATATCCAATTATTTGCAAGAGATGTTTTTTCCATGGTTTCACCTGTAGATAACACTGAAAACGTGAAATATTATTTGATGTGATGCACAGAACAAAAGATGAGGCTATTAGAATATTTTGATGATAACGGTTTTATATATCAAAGAGGATCCATTGTATTGAAATGATATTTTTTTCAAGAAACCCATCAAACCGATACTCATGTTCACTTTCAAGACTACCAGTCAAATGCCACAAGTTGTCAATATAGTCATTTGGTATGTGCAACACGTAGAAAGTTAGTAGAAGTTCAATAAATAAATAAAAGTTAGAAAATGGAAAATGTCCAAAGTCGATCATGAACGGATAATTGAAGATGGAATACCCTTATGGTGTTTTTAAACAAGTGGCACATGTACATTTCAGAATTTTTTATTTTTCATTGAAAGTACATTCCAGAATTTAATGACTTGTTTTGACTATCTTCAACCATATTTCCAAATAGGATATTTATAAAAAGGGTATGTATAAAAAACTCCAGATCATTCTTAAAAAACACAGATAAAATATGGTTCAACTGTAACAACCCTCCTAGCTAAGGACATCTACACAGTCAACCGGTGATTTTTTTTTTTTTTTGCTAAAGTGTGTGCGCGTGTAGAAGGAACAACCCTCCCGACTCTACGTCAACACTTGATCCAACAGGACGCAAGTAAGACGAACACAATCGAGACGACCCGACATCATAGTGACAACAAGAAGCAGTGCCCCCGAACAAGAGGCGGCCAACTAACGGCTGTAGGAAGAGACAGACACCAGGGGTTAGGCACAGTACTGTCACAGAATGAAGGAATCCGACAGCAGAGTCGCAGTAGTGGAACTGTGCCTTTAAACAGCCCGAGACTCTTGATATGGCACTGGATTCCTTCCACCAGATTACAGACAAAAATACTAAGCTACAAGAGGTGTCTATATGCCGCCCGACACGAACAGACTCCGCAATACAATGCCACTAAGTACTACAAGATCGAGGACAATCGTGACCGCTACGGGAGGCGCAAGTCAGGAGGACTCAACGACACTGTGCTTAAATCAAGGCATTCCACATAGGTTCCTCATTAATAATAAACATTACCATCTCCTAATAATTAACACGGAACAATAATAATGTTGG
>SNQJ01S0144453.1:0-16341 GCA_010110895.2 Picea sitchensis
AATGTCAACAACTTTACATCCCCATATTAAGTCATTCCCATATTGATATGCATATACATGTGATCATCGTAAATCTCTCATAATACATGCAAATCATTGTGAGAGATGCTAAAAACAACTTCAAATGTCAACAACTTTACATCTCCATATTAAGTCATTCTCATATTGATATGCATATACATGTGATCATCGTAAATCTCTCATAATACATGCAAATCATTGTAAGAAATGCTAAAAACAACTTCAAATGTCAACAACTTTACATCCCCATATTAAATCATTCCCATATTGATATGCATATACATGTGATCATCGTAACCAAATGTTAATGACTTTCCATCCCCATATTGATGTGCATATAAATGTGATCATCATAACCATTGTGTTCGTGTGCAACCATAAAATCTCACAACTTTTTATCCTTCCATTGACATACATATAAATGTGGTCAAGGGAAAGATTATACATTGGTTGTTCATGCACAACCATAAGCATCCACACACTTAAAATAATAGCTTGGTTGTCATGTACCAATTTTCCAATGTAATAAATAGAAGAAGAGCTTTTGCAAATAAGAATAATATGTTAAAAGTTAAAATACTTAATTTTCTTTGATTGTGTAATAATGGAGTTGTGATTTAAAATTTATAAGGGAATATTACTTTTCATTATGAAACTGCCAATATTTGTAATATAACAATTTTTTATGTTGTCTTTACTTAATATATGTTGAAAATTATTTCAAATTAAAATGATGTTTTCATTTTCTTTTTCTTTCATACAAGTTATTACTTTTCATTATGAAACTACTTAATATTATGTAATATAACAATTTTTTATGTTGTCTTTACTTAATATATGTTGAAAATTATTTCAAATTAAAATGATGTTTTCATTTTCTTTTTCTTTCATGCAAGTTATTATGCATATTATCAACTATTTAAGGAAGGAACTTTAAATTAGGAAAATGATTGCTCACAATGATATCAAAATCTAAATTTAGATTTTTCAATTTAAATAAACCAATAACACAAAAATAAAAGATAAGATAATATATTCTTAAATATTAATGTATTTTACTCTATCCATTGATAAGTTTCTTTCATTAATACCTCATGAACATTTATAAATAGCTAAAAAATATAAATCATAAATATCATAAAATTAATTTACAAATAAACTTCTCAAAATAAAATTATAACAAAAATTAAACTTTGAGGTGCATTATACATACTTGTAGATGCCAAACAATGAGACAATATTGAAAAACAATGCATGTGAAAGAAGTACATACTAATGCAAATAATAATATAGAAAATTTGATAGTGAATCTCCATGTATTTCATGGATTGAGTGATAACATTTTGACTGAGGTATGTATTTACAAATATGATGTAATTATTTGTATTTAAGCCAAAGATGATATAATGTAGATATATACCTTCTGGGAGTTAAGCTTGTTATGTATAGTATGAGCATGATTTCTTGTTGTTATATCAACCATGCACTGAATCACCTTTAGTAAGACCAACACATATCCATCTTAAACTTTGATCTATAAGCATCTAGAAAGAGGATCAATTTTTTAAAGGTGTAATTTTTTTATCCATGTCATGTATTAATTCCTTTACATTAAATGATTAAAAAAAATTATAACACACTAATTTGATTCATTTGGATGCTCTTGATAGATTAGGTTTAAAGATGGATCTATATTGATTTAATTTTAGATGTTGTCATATACATATGTAGAGCACCTGCTTACTCTCGATGCAATGATAATTAACTATTGAACAAACAAATACTTCAAAGTTACTCAAGAATAGAGAAATTGATGATTCCAATAGTGATGTGAATGATTAAAAGTATATATATATATATATATATATATATATATATATATATATATATATATATATATAGCATATATATATATATATATATATATATATATATATATATAATCAAAGTTTAGATATAAACTATAGCCACATTTGATTTATGGTAAATTAATATGTTAGAAGATGTAATTTGTAGTGTAACTTGTATAGAAATATTTTTGTGGGGAAGTCATACAAGGGAGAGATGTCTCCTAGTAACATTATAGTTGATTGGTTGAGTGGTGTTATGCTTGCTTGCTTGTTTGCTTGTTATATCTTGTTGTGCATGTGTTATTTAGTTGTGTCCGTGCATATTCATGGACTGTGGGTTGTGATGATGTAAATGAATTATGGGTTGAAAATTTTGAGTATTAGATATATGAACAGAGAAAAAAATGAGATTTTCTGGTCATAACAACAAAAATATGTGTACATTAACAACCCAATGCCTGATATTCCCAAGCATCATTAATAAAAAAAAACAGGTCTTGAGATTGTCAAATTTATTGGAGAAATTATGTAAGCTCAAAAGGATGTGATATCACCTATTAAAGTGGAGAGATAAGATGCATACTTATCTATTTTTATACATGGTAAAGTACGAGGTATGATATATACACATGTTTTACAATAATTTGGGGTTTTGAGTTTTTATTTGAATTATTTGTATTAGTATATTTTTTAATAATAAAAAGGTGAAATTATTGAGTGAAAATATAATTATAAATAACTATTATATATGTGAGATTTGATGAATATCATGATATTATATATGAGGTTTGTCTAGAATATTAAATTTGGAGAATATTTAGTGAAGCAAATTTTTTTTGTTATATTTAATAAAATTAAATAAAATTTGAATTTTAAATTAAAATATATATATTGATGAATATTATGATATTATATGAATATTAAATTGGAGAATATTTAGTGGAACATTTATATTTAATTAAAAACTAATAAGAATTTGAATTTTTGAATTAAAAAGAAAAGTAAAATTAAAAAAAGTAGTTATTATTATGAAACCCGCATTTCGATTAATATTTTAAAGACAAAATGATGAAAAACTAATAAAATTTAAATTAATGAGTTAAAAAAATCCTTTGACTATTAAAGTGGTTCGTTATTAGGAAAGTTCACATTGTGATTTTGATGATCATTAAAGAATGTTATAAAAAGCATGGTAACTTAAAAGTATGTCAATTATAAAAAGTAATAGTAAAAAGATGAAATAATATTTTATGATAAAACATTATATACTATATAGTTAGTATGAATACAATTGGACACTATCGAAATGTGATAGTTAGAAAGTATTGTCGAGTGACATCAATGTGCTAGGAAGATTATATATTATCAAGGAAATTAAACACAAATAAACCAAGATAATTTGAAAGAGATTTTTAATTAAGAGAAGAAGTGAAAGTTTTTATTATAAAGGGATTACATATTAGTGGAGTCAAACTACTTTATTTATTAATGTGGGATAGATTAAGAAACACATGAAAGTGAAATAAAGGTATAAAAAAGAAATCTAAAGTTGAAACAACTTTATTAATGCCTTGATCTAATTAGTTATTATTAATTTCATATTACTCTAACATCCTCTTTAATGATCAATCTACCAACCACACCAAGCTTATCCCATCATTTTGCATATTTTTAGGACTCAAAGACTTAATAAAAATGTTTGTAGTTTGGTTCTTTATGGACAGTTTTGCAGCTCAATATATCCATCCTCTACAAGTTGTCTGATGGAGTGGCGATGTATCCCAACATGCTCAATATGCTCATGGAAGATTGGATTATTTGTTAGTTTGAGCACCCCTTGATTGTCACATAATAAGGGTGTTGGCTCTGTCTATTGCATATTCATGTCTAAAAGCATCCTCCTAAGCCAAAGCGTCTCCATTGATCCTTTCACTGTTGCTACTTGATATTATGCTTTTGTCGATGAAAGGGCTATTGCATGTTGCTTCTCGTTGGTCCATGTGATTGCACCAATGCCAAGGTTGAAAACATATCCAGAGGTGTATTTTCAATCATCCACACAACCTACCCAATATGAATCCTATACCCATACAACCTAGAGTCTTTTCTTTTGTTGTACAAAATGTCAAAGATAAGTGTCCCTTCAACATATCTCAAAACCCTCTTTGTTGTAGTTTAATGTGCTACTTTTGGCGATGCCATGAATTTGGAAGTGAAGCTCACAACATAGCTCAAATTAGGCCTATTGGCTACAAGGTATATCAAGCTCCCCATTGGTTTCCTTTAGATTGTAGACAATATTTTTCAATATGTCATTATGATCTTGTCGAGCAAATTCTTGTCATATTTTTCTTGTGAGACAAAAATGTTGTTACTTGTTTGTCAAACTTATACACAGAAAATAATATAACACATCTAGATAAGTCATGTCAAATGCTTTACTCATATTAGATTTGATAAGTTCAATAGCACTTCCTCACCCACAGCCAAGAATGATGTCATCTACATATAAATGACTAGTAGAATTATATCATTAACAATGTTTTTGACATACAAATTGGAATATAAAGGACTATGTTGGAACCCATATTCATCCAAGCACCTACAATCTTAATGTATTATGCCCTAGGTGTCTGGTTCAATCCATATAGATCCTTATTCAGTCTACAAACAAGAAGCTCCTTCCTTGGAACCCTAAAACCCCTATGGTTGATACATGCAGACTTCCTCCTCCAAATATCCATTGAGGAAGGCACTCTTCACATCCCTTTGATGGACCTTCTAACCAAATTGTGCCACCATGGCTAGAACTAATCAAATGGATCTCATATTTCTTATAGAACAAAGGTATCCTCATAGTTAATGTCGTCTCATTGAGAGAACCCTTTTGCAATCAATTATGCATTATACTTGTCTAGTGTGCCATCTACCTTGTACTTGAACTTGTACCCACTTGTGATGGGTCTCTTCTACCACCACCTGCCACCACCTTGGTGGAAGATCTATGAGATACTGAGTCTCACTTTTCATTAGAATCTCATGTTTGGCTACCATGGCCTTCTCCCATTCAATTTTCCATGTTGTTTCCCCAAACACCTATGGCTTATAAACTCTATAAATATTGGCCAGCAGATCAAAGTTGAATGTGTTTGGTTTTTATTTTCTCTTACTTATAAATGATTGTCCTTGGGTCATTTCACCCGCCCGAACATATCTAATGGTGCTATGCCACCACTTTGACCTCTTCTTGGGCTCCTCCTCATTCAAATTAGTATTGTCACCATGAATTGGGATACTTGTACTTGTGTCATCCAAATGCTAATTCAGGTTATCTACGTAAGAGTCTAGAAACACTACTAGCCTGGAAGAGTCCTCATGCTTAGAATATCCCCATCTTTCATGTGGAGTTGACTTAAGTGTGAAACATGAATCCTTAGTCACAATGGGAGGTTATGCAATAATGATGATCTCTAAAGAAGAATTGAAAGGTCTAGCTTTTTCATCAACCATGACATCTATGTTGAAACTCAATTGGTTGGTGTCAACATCAACTCCCAACTTGTAAGCTTTATAACTGTCACTATACCCTATGATCATTAGTTTCTTGCTCTTTAGGTCTAATTTGGTTCTCTTCTCTTTTGAAATCTAGGCATATTCAATATAACCAAAGACCTTAATATGATTGACTTTGGGCTTCCTCCTAGACCATCCTTCCTCTAGGGTCTTCTTCTTCACTGTCGTTGTTAGAGATCATTTGTTTCATTTCAAATCTACAACAAGGGTGAGTATATTTACAAACTTTGCTTGTATAGAACCCTTCCTTCTAAACTCACTTAAAAAATTATTTACACAATAAAATCAATAGCAAGCAACATGCTAACTTATTCATGCATTTATAGCATAAATAAAAACCCATGAATCGATCATTATCAAACAAACCCAACAAAATTCAAATTAAACATTTTACACAATGAAATTAACATTTTAAAACACAATATAAAACTTATCTTTAAATTGTTGATTTGATTGGTTGTGTACAATTCCTCCCAACTAGAAGTTGTTCCATTTCTCTCAGCAACAAGCCACCCCTAAACTAAGGCTATGAGTCCACAATGAGGTATGGCCCTCTTGGCTTTCCACTCTCCACGTTAGCAACCCAAAACCCAGGTTCTACTTTAACAACAATTCCAATCCACCAACTCATGTCCCCTCAACCCGGCTGGCCAAGGGAATGGGATCCCCTTATTTTCCACGAAGTCCCTCGGACCTTCCCCACTTCCCTCCAGGGGCTCTAGTGCACTTAGATGGATAGGAATCTCATAGTTGGGTCCTATAGAAACCCTTAGCTAATCTAGGAGTGCTCACAACAACCTTCTCAAGGCTATTAATCCATTTCCTCAACAAGAAATGCACTACATGCTTACAACTCATTTTACAAGCACATGGGCCTCTTTCTCAAAAGAAAATACAGCCAAACCATGGATTATTTCAAGTACAACATGGTTGGTTCTCTTTACTATCCTCATCCTTCCTCTTTACCTTCCAAACCAACATGAAAAACTAACCCAAAAAGGCACTCGAAATTCCTTTTCTTCTCATACAAGATTGACTCTCACATTTCCCAAAAAGTGGTTGTATTCAACCCATGTTGTCATAAATTGGGTGAGTTTACCTTTCCCACCTACCACTCTTAAATCTAAAGGGGGTAGGGTATGTATACCTCCATAGACTTTGCAGGTCAAATCATTGGGTGGAGGAGGGTGTATACACCAATTTGGTGTTTGGATTTGTCATGACCTTAAAAATAGATTAGTATATCACGGCAGGTGGGCCTAATGGTTAGAACATGTGTTTCCTCCTAATAGGTCATATGTTCAAATCTAGAGGGGAGTAGGGTATGTATGCCTTCTGGAACTTTGCAAATTAAAATCATTGGTAGAGAGGTGTCTCATACATAACTTGGTGTGGCTTGGTGCAGTGTAAAATAAGTGTGTGTGTATTATTAATATCTCTCTTGATATTTCAAAGTGGATAAACATTAATATGAAAGTGGTTGAATTAATATAGATGGGTAACCCTTGGACCCCTCTTTATCCCCCCTCCTTGTGGAATCATAACCCTGCGTTATTCTTAGTCTTTATCCTCTGTAACCAACAATAATTGTACATTAATAATTTTAATGTACATTTCACATAGCATGGCCCTTGGCCATATCAATTCATACAGGTTATCCCAATCAACCATATCAACTCACCAACCTAATCACATTTACACAATTCGTTGGTGTGGGGATTAGGCCCAGGATATTACATCCCCTCCTCTTTATTTTATCATTGTCATCAATGCACAACGCCATACAGGTGTACATACATATCACAATGTTAGGCTCTCCGGCCCTTAATCAACATATAGGCTCCCTAGCCTAATATCACACAAGCACTTCAAACCAAAATACATATACATAGGCGCCGACCCAAACTATACATGTGAGTTCACACTTTAGTAGCCCTTGCGGCAATTCCAACTGCAATATCTCATTCCCCTTGTTACACAGCCAAAGTGTACCTCCTTCTACGCTGCGGTCTTTCATGTTGTATCCCACTTCACTCAAGGGCTCCAACACAAACCAACTAGGAAGTGTCAGTCATCCATGAATTCTAGGCGCAGCAACTTTCACAAATTGTCAATTCCCACAACAATTCCAACCAACAATCTCTTTCTCCCTGGCACTTCCACAACCCAATGAAGTGTACCCCTTCTTTGCACCACAATCCCTCGGGTTGTACCACTTCCCACCAAGGCTCCAACACAGGTTGGACACAAAATCTCGAGTTGTGGCTCTGGAACTCCAGCTGTGATAACATAATCTCCAAACCTTCAAATAGTTACAAATGTGCTTCCCGCATTGCATCTTCAACTCCACTTTCCTTCTTCCAAGCTACAACAAGTCCATTAGACTTTTATCTTCTCTTCTCTTCTCAAGATTTGCTTCCTTGTAGTTGTAGTTGGTATTTCATTCCTTTTATCTTTGGAATACACCACCTCTTAGTGTTCTTCATTTTTCAGCTATCTCTATAATAATCACCAAGAAACATACCGTTATATTTATTTTTAAAATAACAATTATTTCATTTATAGGAGTTCCCAACTCCACAATGTAAACATTTGTTCAAAATAGAGTTTTCAATCATAATCCAATGCTTATTTGTATGGTTATCCTGTGCTTCACAAAGGCGCCATGGGAAAGAATTCATCTCATTGTTCTTCCCCAACACACCCTCATGATTTCAGCCAGATGCTGTATGCATTATTAGGTTTCCTCTTCCTTTCTATACTCACCCTATGAAACAGGGCATCCCCTTATATTCTACATAGTCCCTCAGGCGATCCATCATTTTCAAGGTGTTCTTATGCAAGGAGAGCACCAACTTACTATCATATTTTTCACTGGAAATTTGTAACCTATAGAAATCATAGGGTTTCGATGTCCTAACATTAACTTTCTTCCCAAGCTTTCAACTTCAATAACCATCATCCCATCCGTATCACATACATACAATCATAAAGAGATATCATCATAGTGATTTTTACTTATTAATTTCAAATATGTTTCATATAGAAATCAAGTTTCAAGCATGTGATTGCTTCTCAAAATGTTTGGCTCTTATTGATGAGCATCGATCTTCCTTATGGGCTTACAACATTTCCATATCAAAGACCCTTCTACACCTGCAATCTTTCTCATCTTTCACTCAACCAAAAAAATGTATGATTATCCATGCATGTAATTATTTCATTGCGACATTCACAATATCCCATGAAATGATCTTAGAATTATAACACACTAATAATTCAATCACTTCTAGCTATTATTCATATTGAATGAAATGAAATATTATTCCATACATGCATTATCAACACCCAATCTTTTCATAATGCAATCAAACATTACCAATAAATAAATTGTTGTGCCAATTCCCATAGCCACATCTATACAATGCATCCTTACATTGACTATGGAATATTGCATATCTATGTCATGTACTCAACCATGGTGAGTTGGAGGGTTCAGCCAAAGCGCCTCAACACATCGTCGACTCTGTTACTTGTTTGACTATTTGGATACCTTCCTCTTAGAGCCCATACAACACTAGGAATATACTTCTTTAGTGCTCTTCAATGTCGACAAAGAGGTTGCAATACAAACATAAGATATACAATAGATACCATAGAGCACTCACATAACGCTATTTCCCTTCCATATCCAACCACAAAATGGCCTCACACATGGCTATCTCTATTGGCATCCATTTCTATAGTAGGAGTATGTCTCATAATTTGACCTGGTTATGATCTCATAACCAACATAACATATTATGCAATTAATTTTTTCATAAATGCATTCAAGCATTAAATATCATTTGTATACTCAAGGCCCTTTGCCTTTACATGTCCACTCGAATATTGAACTTTAACTGAGGGAATCCTTACCTCGTTATAAATGTTTATGTAACATAAGCAGCAAATGCATGCACAGCTGGTTGTTATCCAATTACTTAATGCTACCTAATCAGTTGGTATTTTGTAGAACCTCGTAGGATCCCTTCACCAACCTCTTGATCAACATTTTGTCATCCTCATTTTTTTATTCATATGGATGGATACCATATGCAATGACACGACCATCAACTTTTCAATAATGCTATATCATTTTTTTCCTAGAGACATAATCCATCATTAGTCATATTCAATTATTATGACATCATTGTCTCACATATATAACATCATACTATTCTTAGTCTATAAGTGTGCCACATGTATGCCTAAGCATTCCTTCATGCACTAATGCACATCAATATGTACCAAGCTATGTTCGTCTCATCATGCCAACTAATGCACATGAATTTTATCTTTACTATATGCATCATGCATCTCTTCTAGTATATGCCTCCAACTTTTATATATGTTTTAGCTTCTTGTGCTCCACGTAGCTATCCTTTAATCCTTTTAGATCCATGCAGCCTTGTGCATTATCATTCTGCTCATCTTGTGCACTATTGTTCCCCGATCTGAACATTTTTGTAAGTCCCACTTGCCCATTCTATGATTCCAACTAACATTCCAAATTGGCCATTGCCTCCACTTAGGCAACCATGTTCCAGCATTCCTTCATGCACTAATGCACATCAATATGTACCAAGCATTCAATCTCATCATGCCAACTAATGCACATGAATTTTATCTTTACTATATGCATCATGCATCTCTTCTAGTATATATACACACTCCAACACATATATGTTTCAGCTTCTTGTGCTCCACGTAGCTATCCTTTAATCCTTTTAGATCCATGCAGCCTTGTGCATTATCATTCTGCTCATCTTGTGCACTATTGTTCCCTGATCTGAACTTGTTTTAGCCAAGTCCCACTTGCCCATTCTATGATTCCAACTAACATTCCAAATTGGCCATTGCCTCCACTTAGGCAACCATGTTCCATGTTTACCTTTCTGAAACCTTCCAACACATTGGAATGGTGCAATTTATAACATTCCATCACCTTGATACTGTAGTATCCTTGAATCACCTTAACCATTATCATTATGGCATTCATTGCCATTATCTCTAATTGTTCATTGAATTTTCTCAATCTTCACTTCATTGAGTGTTTCATTGTGAAATCCTTCTTGTCCACTCAAGACCAACTGCTCTAAATGGAACGATACATTTCTCCATTGGCATTTTTAAGTGAATAACAACTTTTGTTAAATTGTCCTTGAATCATTTGTACATGTACCCTGCTTCCACTGTGCACTTTAATAACATGAGTGGCTTTCCTTCTTGCCTTGGATACTTCAACCATTGTTTCCAATTCATAACTAGCAACCTTCTAAGGCCTCTTAGACTGGTCCCTATAGATGATTTACCCATCCCTATGACTCACCCATTATCTCCTAGGATCTTTGTTTTCTTTTGCAACACGATTTATAACCTTCACTACATTTCTACCTTCAAGGTTGTGGAGTCCTCCTTAACTTCTTGTGGATGTTAATGACATCCTTCACCTACTGGATTCATGTCCTATGTGAGAATCCTTGTCAATTTTTCCTTGTAATTTATACAAACTCTGTAGCAGCTGAATAAGAAATTGGCTATGCTCTTCTTGAGTCCATTATCCACTTTTCATTACCTTTTATGTATCTTTGCACTCCCTTTGCAACTCCTTGCTGTCCTATCCCACTCTACAAGATCTTCCCTGCTTCCATGTCCAGTGTATCCTGGAGTTAATAACTACTTTGGCACTCAAAAGAGTTATCCAATTTATAACATGTGTCATCTACAAGATCAAGTTCTTTCCATTCTTCATGTTGTAACTTGTTTTTATTCAAGAGTAGACAACCTACATCATCAATATGTTGTGTTGATAAATCTTCCAACACCATTGCAGGAATTCCCAACTTCATACTACCATTTTCCTTATCATCCTGTCAATAAGCTCTGCACATAACATTCTTTGCTTGTGCTCCTTTTCTCATCATCAATGCCTTGTTGTTTAAAACCCGACCTCTTTCCCTTGCCAAGATGTGCACTTCCATATGTGTCTATATACTTTTGCATAAACATTATCATGAGCATCTACACTCTTTCTTACTTGATAATGACATATTTTATGTACCTCTAACATTTGGAAATGTTTTTCCCAAAATTGACATTGTTTGGAAACTTTTACACTAGGCAATTGGATGGTTCACATAGTTTATTTTCCCCTTTTCCTGTAGATTTATAATACCACCAATTTCTTCCTAGAATAACTTAAACTTCCCATCACAATCTCCTCTATATTACCTTTCCAATGGTTGTACCTGTACCTTATTCTGATTTCTAAACTGAAATTATGGCCTTTTGAAATCAACAGTTTCACCCATTTTTGCACTTGTTTAATTGGTACCAAAAATCTCAAGGGTTAACTTCTACCTTTTGTAGAAGAAAATCTGGCGAGAACCAGGAAAACTTTTATACTGGGCACTGATAGTACTCATGATTTTGAATACACAACAATTCTCGTATTTAGGATCTGACACTCCATCCAATTCTGTATCAAATTAGGTTTGTCAATTTATCCCTTTTTCATTTTCTCCAGACTTCAATTTTTTGGCAAAAAATGGCTATCTCCCAAACAGAGCAAAACTGACAAAAATCCCCTCAAGACAAAGTTTTTTGGATTGGTGAGTAGATAAAAAGTTGAGTAAATAATTTTTTCTGAACAACTGATCTAGGGTCCTTTTTCTTCCTTCGAAGTTTTCAAAAATTCCCATAACATGCCCAGAAATAGTGGATTTTGCCCTATTTTGGCATTTCCACTTCAAACCCCTTTGAATTTTTTTAGAGGCCCAAATGGGTATCTTCATGCCCATTTTTTGAGCTATATATATAAAAATTTCATCTTTATCTAGGCCCCAGTTACCGAGCACGACCCAGATCTTTAAAAGTCATTATTTCACGTTTTTTGGAAAATGGAAGCATAATTAGCTAGTGGCCCTCAATGGAATTCTTGTATCCCTTGACATTGCAAACACACACCTAAAATTTCATCTAAATCTGAGTTGAAACACTCTTTTTATGCCCAATTTTGTTGTTTTTTGGTAAATTATCAATTTTCTCATTCCCTTTTTCCTCCTCTTTTTTCTTTCCCTTCTTTGTCTTCTCTCTTTCTTTTTCTCTCTCTTCCTATTCTTTCTTTCTTTTATTCTTTCTTCTTCTTATTATCTGCAATCATGATCCTTTCCCCTTGCCAACGTTTCAGTGCCAAAAAACACATTTTTTGTCGATGTATCAACATCAAAATCTCTTTTTCTTGCCGACGAATCAACGCCAAAAGCACATTTTTCACCGATGTATCGACGACATAATTTATTTTACTCCCTGACATACCTGCACCAAAAACACATTCTTCACTAACATGAGCTTATTTATTTCCAATGGAAGGTCGTTCTTCCATGTTGATGTTTCAACGCTAGATGAGCTTTCCTCATCGACGTATCAACGCAAGATCTCTTTCTTCGCCGATAAAAACATTTCTTTCTCGTTGATAAAAATGTTTCTTTCTCGTTAACGAAAACCTTTCCTTATTGTTGACATTTTGGTAGAAGATTTCCTTTCTTCGCCTATGTATCGACCGTAGATTTCCTTTCTTCATCGATATGCTCCTTTGTCAACGACTTCGAAACTTTTATGCTTGTCAATACACCCTCTATTGATGAGTTGTCTTCTTTTTCCTCCAACATTTCGATGGCTCGAAAAGATCTTCCTTTGTTGATGTATTGACGAAGTATCATCTTTACTCGTCAATGCGTATTGTATCGACGACTTCAAAAGATCTTGACACTTAGTCAAATTTTCGTATTTTTTAGCTCGCGATCTTTGTCGTTGTCGCGAAACCCCCGAAATTGATATGCCTAAGTTGAATTCACCCCTCCAAGCTACATTCGACCTCTAAATCGACCAGGTTGACATCTACAAGAAGAAATCAATGCAAAAAATTGAATTTCAATGGGTTTTTACCCTGATTTCTCTAGTTGGGCCAACTTAATTTTCACCCCCAACACTTGTGTGACTTCCATGGATTTGGTGATTTCAGTCTCCAAGACCAAAACCCACCTTTGAATTCACAATGTTTGACATACCTAAGTCAATTTCAACTGATATACACCCAAAATTTGGGGATTTTTCTCAATCCAAAAATTCTTCCCCAATTAAAACACAACGACAACTGCATTTTTATTTGTAGTAGACCCTATAGGCCTATTGTTGTAACCTACAACTCTGATACAAACTGTAAAAAACCCTACTTGTTAAACCTGCTTAAACAAAAAAATTCTTTACATAATAAAATCAACAGTAGGTAGCTTGGTAACTTATTCATGCATCTAACAACATAAATAAAAACCCATGAATGCAGGCATTATCAAACAAACCCAACAACATTCAAATTAAACATTTTACATAACGAAATTAACATTTAAAACACAACATAAAACTTATATTTAAATTGTTGAACCAACTGGCTTCATACAAGGGATGTTACTCCTAACCATAAGTGATGTTGTTCCATTTATCTCAACAATAGACCACCCCCGAGTTGAGGCTATGAGTTCACAAGGAGGTATGGCCCTCTTGACTTTCCACTCTCCGCATTCAGCAACCCAAAACCCAGGTTCTACTCCAACAATAGTTTTGATCCACCAACTCTCTTCCCTTCGACCAACACAACCCAATGAATGGGATACCCCTTCTCTACCACGAAGTCCCTTGAGCCTTACCACTTCCCTTCAGGGCTCTAGTGAACTCGGTTGGATAGGAATATCATAGTTGGGGACTCTAGGAACCCTCAACTACTCCAGGAGTGCTAACAACAGCCTTATAAAGGCTCCTGAGCCATTTCCTCAACAAGAAATGTCACTTACAGGCATACAACCTTCATTACAGGCCTACAACCTCATTTTCAACATAAAACTTAGCCCAACAATAACTATCCTTAAGAATAACATGGTTGGTGCTCTTTTCCCAGCACTCAACCATCCTCTTGCTCCTCCAAATCAACATGAAAAACTGACCCAAAAAAGCACTTGAATTTCCTTTTCTTCTCAAGCAAGCTTGACTCTCACATTTCCCAAAAAGTGGTTGTACTCAGCTCATGCTATCATAAATTGGTGAGTTGACCTTTCCCACCTACCACTCTTACATCACTTTAATATCTCTCTTAATATTTCAAAGGAGAATCAACATTAGTATGAAAATAGCTGAATTAATATAAATGGGTAACCCATTGGACCCCTCTTTAACCCCTTCACTTGTGGAATCATAGCCCCTCGTCGTTACTTTCCCGCTCGTATGTCAACCAACGATAATTGTTAAATTATTAACAATTTTAATGTACATTTTACATAGCTTGGCCCTTGGCCATATCAATTCATATGGGCTATCCTGCTCAACCATATTGGCTCACCAACCTAATTAATATTTGGACAATTACATTATAATTATGGGGATTAGAACTAGGGATATTACATTGCGGTTGCTTCAAAGCTACAGACAAATGGGGTTAGAAAACTAAAACCCTAGATTTCCATAAATTAATCTGTCATATGATCTTTGTTATTCAATGAAAATAAAAGACATGCAATATAAAATAAACATGAACAACAATAAATTCAAAGCATAAATTAAATCTTCATTACCTAATTTGGAAAATCTTTTTACAAATAAACACTTGTGGATGGCTCCTGAAGCTCTTGATCTTCCGGTAGTATCTTCATGGGAGGGTTTTTTGCTTCCTTGAGTGTTTGGCCTTGGCTGCTTCTCTCCTCCTCTGGATGTAGATGGTTGATGTAGTGATGGTTTCTTTTGAGAAACTAAGGTTTTGAATGAGAAAGGGGAAAACTAGGGCAAATGCTACAATGAGGGGGATGAGAGCAAAATGTGAGATGAGAGAGTGAAAATGAGGGGATGAATGAAATGGGGTGAGACCCCTCCTTTTATAGGTAAAATATGAGTTTTTCTCATATTTTTGCTTCTTTGAAATTAAAATTAAGAGGGAAAGTCATAAAAATGGTTTATTACTTAATTGATTAAAATTAACTTTTAAAAGAGGTTTTTGAAGCTAATTAATGGAATTTCAATGGGGAAGTAGGTTTTTTATGGCCTTTTGAGTGAAATTAGCTTTAGGAAAGGAGGTTCTAAAGTTAATTCAAGGGGATATAATGTAAATTACATGAAACCCATACTATAGCTATAGTATTTCATTACACCTAGAATTTTGGTCTAGGTGGGTAATTTTTATGTAATAACAATATTTAACATATATACTCTTGTAAACATTATCTCAACCGAAAACCTGTTTGCAACACATTTGCTCTCCATTATACACCTAGACATCTTTGTGATAGTGCAATTCTGCATTTCAACCACTCCATTCTCTTGTGGAGTGTAGGGTGTAGTGAATTGTCTTTTTATCCCATGTTTAGCACAAAAGTTATTATATCTTTTGAAACATAATTATTCGCCATTATTAGACCTAAAAGTGCTAATGTGACAACATGCTTATTTTTCTCCTGATGCTTTAAACTTTTGAAATTCATTAAACACTCATATTTCAATTTCATAAAATACACCCACACTTTCCTATTGTAGTCATTAACAAAAACAAGAAAATACCTAACACTTGTCATGGATGTCATGTTTATTGTTCCACAAACATATGCATGAATAAACTAAAGGACTCTATTTTGTCTCTAAGATTGTCCTTCCTCAAATGGTGTTTTGTGTTGCTTCCTCACTTGGCAAGCTCCACAAACACGCTATATCTATTGCTAGATATAAAAAAGTCCATCTACAAGATTCTTTCAAGCGAATTAAGAGAGGTAGGTCAATTTTAGGTGCCCATATCACCGATGCCAAAGTGTACTAATGT
>SNQJ01S0144453.1:40630-54977 GCA_010110895.2 Picea sitchensis
TTGGTGTTGCTAGCTAGATCTATTCCAGCTTTTTGAATATCTTGTCTCTTCTAGATATGGCCTGCCTGCATTAGTTGTTTATTCAACATTCCATACTTTGCTAAGTGTTAATTTTCCTGTATCGTCGAAAACTTGGGTTTAAGGTGCCTTCCTTGTAATGTTCCTGGTCATCAACATCTAAGACAACTTAGAGATGTGATTCATGCCCAATTCAAAGACGAGGGAGTGGTTTTATGTGATGTTAGCTTTGGGAGAAAAAAATCTTGTTAGCCAACAAAAGCTGAGACAAAAAAATTCAAGTATGTTGTGACTACTATTCTCCCTGTATTCGATCATTTGTTTGGTTGAAAGGCCTGCCTCAAGATTGTATGTTGAATTTCTTTGTTTAATTGTTGTAAATTGGAAGGGACGTCCAAGTCCCCTGCAAAATGTTCCTCTGTTGAAATATATAGTTTCTTCTAGCAACACAAATTTGGCAAGTGTATCAAATGCTGCAAATCACATTAGAATATATATTTTGTCATAGGGGTGGAAAACATTGCGGCTCACAAAATGGTCTGGAATATTCGAAAGTGATGCCAAATATTACTCCATGCTCGAATATACTAAGAAGGAAATTATAAATTTGGATCCTCACGAACGTGAGAAACTGTATGCGCATTTGAATCAACATTCTAAAATTACATAACCTTTTATCACAAAGTTGTAACAAACTTGACATACAACCAACTTCTATGTCAAATATTGTTGAGCGACCTCTGGATGTAGTAACATACTCGACATATAGTCAACTTTCAATCACTACCGATACTAATGTCAAGTGTAACAAGTCACGATCCCACGCTACAGGTAGTTTCAACTTCAGGCATCCACACTAGCGGTGTCTCCATGTTCCAGATAGCTTCGGCTTCGAACATCGACACTGGCGGTGGCAGTGGAAATAATGCTATTGACTGTAGTGAAGTAATGCAATGAACAAGCAGGGTTTTCATTGTCAAATCACTTAGATTGTAGGATTGTCAGACCTGCAAAGAGCATCGACTTTAGTGTTGCTTTGTCATGAGTCCAAAAATCTTTGGACGTTGGGTGTCCTGTGCGATAATGACCTTGACATTAGGTACATGTCAGACATCTATTATCTGACATTGCAATGTTAATGCGATTTCCATAGTGGACGACGACTCGATTGCATTGGCACAAGCAATATTAATTGTGTGATTAATTAACATCCTTGAAGGACGTGAATCCCAAACAACACCTGGAAATTTTCGAATAGCCATGTGTTAAAAAACTACATTGTTTTATATTTTAAGAAATAAGAACTTGTATTTTCTATGTCTAACATTAGGTTGTACACATAAACCTTTTTAAGTTAATCGAAATTAATATATAGTCAACTCAGATTCCCGGAAACGATCAAATTCCCTAGAGCTAGTTTATTTCCATCATGTTGGTTGGGATAGAAGGATCCACCACCAGGACAAAAAAAGAAGGTATCAATAAAAGCCCTTGTGTAAGCGCAAGCTGGTGATGGAAGCACTCTATGACCAGGAAGACCCTTTGTCCTTATCGATATGTGATCTTGATGAACAACTTGATAGGCGCTTGCGGTGAGGCCATGGCAATTTATTCGATCCAGACAAGGCAATACTTCAAGCATCGAGCAATTCATTTTTTTTTCAAATATCGGATCTACTGCAACAAAAGAAATGCATTCCCCTTATTCAAAGCAAGGGAAAAAACATGAATAATGATATTGGGTGGAAACAACTCTGGAATACCCTACTACATCAAGGTCTCTTCCAAAGAATGAAATAAAATGATTACATGAAGGTGATAGTAAAAGGTGATTTTCAAAAACCAAATCATTACTCAAACACGCCAAACTTCTTGCAAAAGGTGGTGGTATAAAGTAATCTTCAGAAAGTGTTGCAAAGTCCATAATCCATAATTCCTTCCCATTAACTTTTCCCAGTTACATGTCGATGTAGGCATTAGAAATTTTTGAAAGCCTCGTTCCCTGGTTATATACCCACCTTCAAGTACGAGGAGAATATTTGTGCAAAGAGTGGCAAGCTCTTCGACCCAAATGCAATCATATGAATAGGAATAGTGAAAAAAATGTGCAGTAGCGATAGAAAGTTGATTGTATGTGGAGTCTGTTACTACATCCAGAGGACGATAAACAAACTTTGATAAAGAATCTGACTTTCTGTCAAGTCTGTTACCACACCCAAAAGTCTTTCAACAAACTTTGAAATATAAACTTTTGTAATTTTAGGATGTTGATTCAACCATCCAAACAGTTTCTCACATTCGTGACGATCCAAATTTATAAGTTCCTTCCGAGTATATTCGCGAATGGAGTAATATTTGGCTTCATTTCCGAATATTCCAGACCATTTTGCAAGCCACGATATGTGCGACTCCTTTGACTAAAGATAAATTCTTGTGTGGTCTGCAAAATTTGATACATTTGCCAAATCTGTGTTGTTGGAAGAAGCTATATACTTCAACAAAGGAGCATTTTGCAGGTGACTTGAAAGTCCCTTCCAATTTCCAGTAACAAAACAAAGAAGTTCAACACACAAATCTTTAGGCAGGCCTTTCAACCAACCAAAGCATCGAATACAGGGAGAATACCAATCACAAAATACTTGATTTTTTTTTGTGTTTGAGTTTCTGTTGGCTAACTGAGTTTTTTTTCGCTCAAAGATGACGTCACATAAAACCATTCCCTCGTCTTTCAATTGGGCCTGAATGACATTTCTAAGTTGTCTCACATGTCGATGACCAAGAACATTACAACAAAGGCACCTTAAAGCCCAAGTCTTCGATGATAGAGAGAAATGGGAATAAGTATTTAAAATGAACGCTGGAGGATGATAGTATAATCTTTTGTAAATCTTGGTTTAGTTCGTTTTAATGGCAGATGCCCTCGATCTTTTCACTTATTAATGCCAATCTTTTCCAATATGTGTGTTGAATGGTCACTAATAACTTGAGTTAACATTCCCATATGCAAGCATATTCTCAAATATGACAACTTGTAATATATGCACAATATTAAAGAGGGACATGACGTCAAGACCTTTGTGGATGACACGTTTGTGGATGGCAACGTGGTAGTACAATATTGCACTGTTACTATGATGATACCTTAAAAAAATTAAAATAACTAACACTTTTTGCCAATTCAAGATGGACGCAATTTTTTTTATCAGATCCCATAATATTCGTCTGTTAATGCGTTTTAATGGGAGATGTCCTCGAGCTTTCCACTTATTAAAGCCAATCTTTTCAAACCTATCTTGTGGGTTATCACTAGTAAAAGCATAATTAATGTGCATTGGGAAGGGCAGAAGGTGGCGGGGATGGAGGGGAGTGAAAAATGCTTTTAAACTTTTCTGAACCCGGGAGTGCGTGAACCTGCGAAACTTTGAAGACTCGACTAAGTATGGAAAGGTGGGTCGGACAGACAAAGTTATTGTAGGTAGAGTCAGGGTTGCTAGTTCGAGGAGTCCAGGGTTGAATTGTAGATCACTGAAGTTTTGGGTGCAAGATGTATACCCCGAACACGGGGCACCAGAGTTCGATAGCGCCTATTCGCAAACCCACATTCATAAAATTGGCTAAGTATAAAAATGAAGGACGGTCGGTCAGACTCGTGATGTGAAGATATAGATGGAGATGAAGATTTGTCAGTTCGCCACCCCGAAAACCGGCGAGCACAGAAACATGACCAAGTGTAGAACCAGTCTTTTTGAATATGTGTGTTGAATAGTCACTAATAACATGAGTTAGCATTTTCATATGCACACATATTCCCAAATATGACAACATGTAATATATGCACAGTATTAAAGAGGGACATGACGTCAAGACCTTTGTGGATGGAACATTTGTAGATGACAATGGGGTAGTACAATATTGCACTGTAACTATGATGATGTCTTAAAAAACTAAAATAACCAACAATTTTTGCCAATTCAAGATGGATGCAAAAAAATTATCAGATCCCATAATATTCGCCCGTTAATGTGTTAATGGGAGATGTCCTCGAGCTTTCTGCTTATTAATGCCAATATTTTCGAACCTGTCTGGTGAGTTGTCACTAGTAAAATCATAATTAATGTGCATTGGGAAGCGCAAAAGGTGGCGGGGATGGAGGGGAACGAAAAATGCTTTTAAACTTTTGTGAACTTGGGAGTCCGTGAACCCACGAAACTTTGAAGACTCGACTAAGTTCGATCAGACGGAGTCATCGTAGGTAGAGTTAGGCTTGCGAGTTCGAGGAGTCCGGGGTCGAATTGTAGATCACCGAAGTTTTGGGTGCAAGATGTATACCTTGAACACGGGGCACCAGAGTTTGATAGTGCCTATCCGCGAACCCGTGTTCATAAAATTGGATAAGTATGCAAACAAATGACGGTCGGTCAGACTCGTGATGTGAAGATATAGATGGAGATGAGGATATGTCAGTTTGCCATCCAGGGAACCTGCGAGCACATAAACGTGACCAAGTAAAGAACCAAAAACGCATAATAGAGGGGAAGAACAAAAGGGAAAAACGAGTAATTTTAGAAGAGGAAAAAGAAAGGGAGACAAGAACTTTATCCCTCACACAACAACACTTACTCTCATAACTATGAAGCCATATAAAGACATTAACTATGGGAAAAACATTCTCAACTATGAAATATAGTTGGAGCTTGACAAACTCTGGTTCAAGTCAAAAGAGATGTTTATATCTACTGCAAAATTTTGCATATTATTTTATCTTAATAGTATTTTTTGGTGGCCCAACTATAAAGCCATGTTCCAATTTGCGTTTTCCAAGTGGAGGTGTTTGTGAAGAAACCAGTGAACAATGAACTGCAACTACATGACCTCAACTCTGCAAAGTTAAATCAAACAACAATAAGCAACATCCTGCGAACCAATGAGCAAGCATAAACTAGTCAACTAGAAATGCCGATGAAGAACAATATTGTCCAAATTTACTACAGACAATATTATATAAAAAATCGGAGGAATATATTGTAACACGCCTGTTAAGAAAACATTTCAGACTGTGAGGCATGACAGGTAAACATGTAAGACTGTGAGGACCGTGCAAAGGCTTCCCACTGTGCAAACATTTAAGGAAGCTACAATTTTGCATGATTGACATTCTGCATCCGCAATTGGAACACTTCCATAACACCCAGTGACATATAAAAAATGAAATCGAATTTTCTCTTCACATATGAACATGTTCTAGAAAAGGATTTTGACTCAGACATCTCCAGCATTAAAATTTTTCACTTGCAAATTGGAAATAGAAAACAACAAAGAACGAACACGAACGTAAATCTAGCAACGAAACCCACCCGTCAATGGGGAACGATAGAAGCATAGTTCCAATCACAGTTGCATAATACCAAGCGTGCAAACAACAACAACAACAATAATAGGCAAACAAGAAACCAATGAACAAGCAACGAGCAAGCAACAACCAGTGAACCAGTGACGCTGCCAAAGAACAATATTGCCCATATTCACTGCATACAACATTGCAAAAGAAAAAAAAGTATGAAAATGTATTGCAACAGGCCTGTCAAGCAACGCAGGAATGCAATCGTAGCACCGAGACCCACTGGTGAATGGAGAAGAACAGAAGCGCAACCCCTGACCCACAAATTGCAACAACAGGTCCAACTGCAAATGCATGACCCCAACCTTGCAAAGTTGAAGCAAACAAGAGCAAGCAACAAATAACAGACCAGTGAACAAGCACCAAAAGGCCCAACTGTAGTTGCAGGACCTCAACTCTGCAAAGTTGAATCAAACAACAATAAGCATCATCCAATGAACCAAGGAGCAAGCACCAACCAGCCAACCAGGAATGCCGATGAAGAACAATATTGGCCAAATTCACTGAACACAATATTGTATCAAAAAATTTAGAGGAAAATGTATTGTAACACAACTATTAAGCAAACATTTAAGGCTGTGAGGACTGTCCAAAGGCCTCCCACTGTGCAAACAATTAAGAAAGGTGCAGTTTTCACGGTTGGTATTTTTCAACATTGGGAGTGATCGAAATCCTTTTGCAGTCCATCTTTGTATGTGATTACTACAACCAGAGAAGCATGACTGTAATGCTGTATTCATCTCGTTCCTGATCGCCAATGTTTGACACAGAACCCACCTCCATCGCAACCACAATGGTGTATAGGAAAAGGAAATCATATTTTTTCCTCACATACAAAGATGTTTTGCAAGAGGATTTCGACTCAGGCATCCCTAGTAGTGAAATTTTTCACCTGCAAATTGCAAATAGAAAACAACAAACAACGAATCAGAAGCTAAACATGGCACCGAAACCCACCTGTCAATGGGGAACGACAAAATGTCAGTTCCAATCGTGGTTGCAGAATCCCAAGCGTGCAAACTGCAACAAGACCAACAAACAAACAATAACAACAACAATAGACTAACAAGAAATCAGTGAACAAGCAAGGAAAAAGCATGAACCAGTGAACCAATAATGTCATTGAAGAACAATATTGCCCATATTCAGTGTAGAGAACATTGCATAAAAAAAATCGGAGGAAAATGTATTGTAACAGGCTTGTTAAGTAAACATTTAAGGCCGTGAGGCCTATTAGGTAAACATTTAAGTCTTTCAGGACTGCTGTGTAAACATTTAAGAAAGAATGCAGTGTGACAGGTTTGTTACGTACGAAAAAACAATTATTATATTATTTTATAACAATAAAAAAAATTTAGTAACAATAGTTCGAATAATAGAGACCACGCAAAAGAAAAAATTATTCAAAGGATAAACTAATATGAAGTCAACTAATAAAAAATTGACTCTCTATATTCAAAACTTTGGATATCCAAACATTTCAAGAAAACAGTAAAAATTCAGAAAGACCGTATATGATCAAAAACTTTGGATATGCTAACATATAAAACATTATAGAGATTATGCAAATATTTTAGTCAAAAGACAAACTAATATGAAGTCAACGAATTATCGATTGCTATAGTCCCTCTACGCCTTGGACACGGACGACACAGACTAATAACAACACGTTAAATTAACCCTTTTACTAAAACTATTCACAATTAAAGATTTCAACCTTACCCTTTATTATTGTGCATGTTCACCTTACCTTCGTTTAAACCCCTTGGGGCAGTCCCATGGGATAGCTCAGTTGGCAAGACGTGCGCACACTCTTCCAGTTTGGAGAGAGGTCACGAGTTTGAGTCCCTAGGGCTGCTTTCCACTCCCATATCATCCACTATGTGGGGAAGTATCGAGGTGGGTTCCCAGCGGGTTAACTTCCATCTGGAAAAAAAAAACCCCTTGGGACTCTTTTATGATCACAAGTTTTAATTGGTCACATGTGTGAAAAAAAAAACCCTTGGGGCTCTTTTATGATCACAAGTTTTAATTGGTCACATGTGTGAAAAAAAAACCCCTTGGGGCTCTTTTATGATCACAAGTTTTAATTGGTCACATGTGTGAAAAGAGTAGGTTAATCCTAATCTACTTTTGGAAGGAGGAAGGGACTCTGTTTTGAAATGATTTCTATCCATTCAATTTTTAAAACAAATCCAAACTGATTTGATTAGCCAACCTCACCTGGCATAAAGAATGGTCGACGCTACTTTTTTGTGAAATTTGTCAAATTTCAACGGGTTGTTTTTTTATTAACTGTACATTGAAGAGTTTGTACTTGGAATGCAGAGTACAGTGTGGAATGAAATTTCTTCCAAATTCCACAGTAGGAGCTTGATGTCGAAATGTTAAATCCACTCTACGAGGTTCATGTCGAAGAGAAAATCAAAATGTCGAATCTCTTCCCCACCCAAAAGTACTTATCAAAATCAAAAGCGGACGCAGTTCAGCAATCGGCAACAGCATTTGTTTGTTGTGTTGAAAGACAAGAAGGATACCCATTAATATTCGGAGCTCTGGAATCCATCGACATGCCTTCCCTGTTTTCATCTCCATTTTCTATCTCTGCATTCTCTTCAACTATATCTCCTGCAAATCGTAAAATGGCCATGCCTACAACTTTCCCATCAGAATGCACCAGCTTCTGGCCATCTATAAATGTTGAAAACATTTCAGCTACCTTGAAGACAACACTTGTGACGAGCCTGGGAATGATATTTCAGCCTCCAAAATGTTATATAGGCGAATCTTATAAGGCTGCTCGGCACAGGAAGCATATTTATGAATTGAATTGCATGGGATCACAATCTGCAAAGGAAATGGAAATTGAATGTTCGAATAATGGTGATGGAAGGCATTTCCATGGACTTGAAGGCATGGCAAGAGAAGAAGATGGTGATGGTGAGGAAAAAAGGGGGAAAGCTCAGTTGGGTTGCAATCAAAGACGTAAGGAATCAACCGGGCATAAATCTCTGGATGACACATCGAAGCTCCTATTAGCCGGTGCTGTTTCTACAATTATTTCAAGGTCAGTTCGATGCTTTTCTCTAGCCGATTTTACCTATTAGACAGGGTCGAATTAAATAATATTATAATTATTTGAAAATGCGGCTTATAATAACTTAAAGTTCTCCTTCGGCTAAGCTGCCGAGCTGTGAAGGTGTTTCTGTGCTGTCAAAATTGCCCAGGACACGCACCTGGCCTCATCCACGCCCACTCACATACTCAGGAGGTTTTGAACCTGGGTTTCTGCGATGATACACGTTTGATCACCTTGCTGCTTGCACTAGACTAAAAAATCACGGAGTCTGGCGTTGCTGATATTGTTCAGGGTAACCACCTGAACCTCAAATAGAGGCCTATAGGCAGAGAGACTGCTGGGACAAATACCCAAATAAAATTGCAGATAAGCAAAATGCACTCAGAGAATTTGCTCAGGTACAGAAATAAAGGAATACAGCTTCTATCAGGTTGCTAAAATCCATTACATTCAAGCCTATTTACAGGCTTATAAGATGCCCTATTTCATTTAATATCTTAACTCAATTTCACCTACCACATGGCCTCACTTTCTCTGGATTGTTCTTTTACAAAAAACTATTTGATTATAGAATCTTAACTAATAAGACCTCTATTAAACATTATAAGGTCTAATGTTCTGAGGCCCATTATTCTTCCCAAGGGAGGACACATTGGTCTCTTAATCCTTTTCTATTTGTTTCGCCAATGAGCATAGCAAATTTTCTTTCGCATAAAGCAAAACTCTAGTGAGCCAGTAAAGAGAAGTTAAGGGGCAAAGGAGGTCCGCATCCAAAGCAATGCGGGACAAAAGTCCTTTTACGAAATTGATGAGTGAAATCGAAATTGTTGAAGAAAAATAGGCGTTGTGAAGAAGCACAACTGTCCAGAAATTTATCGATGCCGATGAAAAGGTTCGGAATCCAGATAGTAAGCCCACTTGAAGGGGCAATAATGCTACTTCAGGTTCTTCTGTACAAATCGTGTTTGGAGGAACTGTTGGAGGTACCATCAACTGCTGGGAAAGTGGTAACATCTCAGTAGATGGCTGAATATTTCATGTCGCAAGCTCGATAGAAATGTCCAAAGGGATGTCGCAATTGTGCAATGAAGATAATTTGACCATGTCATTAACTTCAGGAAAAATCTTTATCAAGAGCATTGCTTTCAAAAATAGGAGCTGAAGGAACGTTCTCCCCATTGGCTAAGATATCATGATTTGGATCAGGATCAATATCATCATTTTTAGGATTACCCATTACACATCATTTTTATCATCATCCTGATTATCTATATCATTATCATAGTTATGTTTAGAATTGTCTTCTTAAGAGAAAGTCTTCAACAGGGTCCACTTTCTCTTGTGGTTTAGCCAATGGAGCCACACAAAATTTTACTGACAATGGAAGATTTGGAGGGAGTCACAACTTTGGAGGCGATATGTTCATCCATCCTTGATTAAGGTGTAAGTAGCTTCCTGGCCCAATAAATTGCTCTCCCAATAAATTGCCCTCGTGTCGTAGAAAAAAGGATTTCAAAATATGATGTCAGTTTCCTCTAAACTAATCACATTACACTGGATTGTATCAATATACTTTGAAGTTTGGACTAAAAGCAAACATAAAGGTCCAGGTTGTTTTTACATTGGTCTTATGTCCTGCCAGCCATTGAATGGAATAAGAATCCGGATGTGGCTTTGATATGGGCACAAAACACAAATGCAAATACTCGGAGGATATTGTCGTAATATACACATATGTATACTCTACATTGTATTAGCTATTTATAGAGGTACGAAATTGGTGGAGTGATCATCGTGGACCAAGTTTCCTTGGGTTCTAATTAAAATATACATAATTAGGCAAGTGATCAAGTTTGACCAAATCACCTATAAATGATTTACAATGAGATTTTTTAAATGCAAAAGATCAAGTGAAAAGTGTAATTTACAATTATAATACATAGCCAAACTAAGCCCACTAGGAACTTAGGGACTAAGTCTTATCAATTCTTCCCTGCCCAGACTAAGTCTTATCAATTCTTCCCTGCCCAGAGGAAATTGTTGCTGATTTCTGCTGATGGTACACAATTTTTAACGAAGGAACACATAATCTGTAGGAGCTACGTGTTAGTTGGATTGTCTCGACATAATATTGGTAAGTGAACCTCTATTTAATTCTGAGCTTGCCCAACAATTGGTGTTTGGCTTGGAGAAGAAACATCTTCCCCACTAAAGAAGCATGATTACCATGGGTTATTGAAGTTCATGTGCATAAGTGATAACGTACATTTGTGGGGAGGTGAACCATGCACAGGGCGGTCTTGAGAAGGATATAGTGTCCCTTATTCGCTGAAGTGAGGCTAGTGTTGGCAAAAGCAAGATGAGGATTGAGTGGTGGAAGTGGTGCTTGGAGGAGCACCCCTTATTCAAGTGGGAACCCTGTGGTGGAGGCTGTTGTAGGGTGGGAGGCATGAGCACTAAAGTAGAGCAAAAAGTTATGAATTTATGGAGATTGCCTTGATTAACAACTTGTTGTCTAGCCCGAGGGGGGGAAGAGGTTAGCTAGTAGGTTTAACCATCCTTCTGGAGCCTGTAGGTGTTGTAGAACCCATCATATTGTTCCCTTCTGTCAAATTGGTAGGGATTTTCAAGAAGCATGTCACAACAGTCTAGGGGCATCACATCACAATTAATCGAATCGATGAAAAGTCTAATGGATAAATGTGACTGAACATGTATGTCTGATAAGTCTGGATGTACCTTCTTCCTTGACCCATCCAAGATGATATGGCTATGGATGTGGTGTGGTAGGGGGTTGTAGTGAGTCAATATCAATTGTTAGCTTTTTTACCCTATTTGGAAAGGGTGAGTGAAGAGAACTTCTTGCTCAAGAACAATATAATGCTTAGCCATGGGAATCAATCAAAGATTAGAGGAACTAGGACTGTGGAATTCGGGTTCTTGTGGTTATTTCTTAGGATTTGGTTATTCAATTACTTGTTGTAGTTAAGTAAGGAGATACTTGGCCTTTTTGACCTACAAAGAACAACATCCATCATTGGAATTCCCATACTGCCTATGATAAGAGTAGTTTTCACTTCCATTGACCAATGAAATTGTTTATCTCTTGAGTGGAATCAAAGGTGGTTGAGGGAGCACGGGAAGAAAATCCCTTTGTCTACGAGGGCTATGGTCATTTTTTGGCAAGTTGGTTAGGCTAAGGTATCTTAGATTTGATTTTGGAAGCTAATTGAAAGGCATGATCCAATGAAGAGACTAAGAAGAGTTCTGACTTTGTTTTGATGTGAGGAATTAAACTAGGAATGGATTTAACACAAAGGATATCTTTAGGATTCCTTACCTCTAGTTTGATGGAGAGTTCGTTGAAGTTCTTGATGAATACTTGGTTTGTTTTTCCAAGAGTCTACTTTAGTTGTAGCCATTGTGCCAACATTGCATCCTTGTACCTTAACAGGTAGAGTTGCTTGCAAACAATAGTGTTGAAATCATCCCAAGTACTGATTGGAGGTTGATTGGTGGTTGCAAGGTGTTGGGTGTTTGTTTGCCACCATGTGAGTGCTTGCTCTTCGATGTGAACCTTAGGGACAAGGATTTTTTGAGTGTTAGTAAGAGTAGACTAAGTCTTGAAGTAGGCTTCTAGACTACAAATTCATGTGTTGAGCTTGTTCCGATTTAGGGCATTGTTTTTTTTTTGTACTGGCGGAATCGACAACTTGGGCGGTTCTCGTACTCGCGTGACACGGGGCTGATTTCTGTTTGCTACCACTATAACCTCCAAGTGCATCCACACAACCCGCAAGCATGGGGCACAGGTAAATCGGGGTGAGAATCGACTTGAGACCTCCTTTACATATTTCCTTCCATTTACACGACACTTGCCAGTCGGTCTACACCCCTGCGGGCTGATTTAGGGCATTGTTAAAGTTAATGACAAAAATATTTTTGTCCAACATGAAAGACTGTTGGGCAATGGTGATTGTTGTAGGTGGAGAATTGTTGTTGGAGGGCTTGCTGTTGGATGGTCATTAGTTGCTAGAACATGGTCATCATACTTTGCATCATTTGGGTCTAAAAGTCATTCTACCATTGGCATTGTGCAACTAGTTGTTCCATTAATAGTTGTCGTTGTTCTTGCATCTGCTCCATTAGGATTTGAGTGGTGGTTGAGCCCTCATAGCTATTAGAGTCTATGGAATGATGTCTAGAAGCCGTGGCACAATAGAGAAGGAAAAAATTGTTGAGTGGAAGGAGAATATAATGTTTCGTGAATCATTGGTGCAGAATGGGCCTCACAAAAAAATTGCAATTGTTTGACTATTTTATGGGTTTTGGTTGCGGTTTCAAAGATTTGATCAATAGTCCAGTGTAGAAACTAGTGGTTCTAGTGGTACTAGTTGAGAATTAGTGAAACGAGCACAAAACTAGTAGAACATGTGTAGAAAACTTATGGTTTTGCTGATCACGAAACAAAAATAGAGAATTGTGGAAATTTTGAGAGACTAGTTTGAGCAATGATGAGATACTTGCATGTCAATGGCCTAAATTAGGAGGGGTGTCAATTTGTTTATGAATCACTCGAACTGCTTGGAGAAAGATTAGTGGAGAATTACAAGTAGAAAAAAGATCTTATTACCTCCTAGACCTCCACTCAAGGATATTCAAGTCCCTGAACGAAGTGCAAACCTAGAAGCATTTAGGAAGGTTTCCCATTGTCACCACAACACTCCTCTTCTCACTTTAAGCCGATTCTTTTTGGGCACATAGGGGAAACCCTTGAAAACAATGTTTAAGATGTTCTTTAGAAATAAAGGGATGATGGACTACCAAGACTAGTGTCTATCCAATTGGGTGATGGAGTCAAGATCAAAGAGCAAGAGGGTTTGAATATTATGGAGAAGATGTAACTAAGGCATTCACTGATGTGCCATAATTAGGCCAAAACAGATTTTCAGATTATGCAAGAATAAGTGAGAGTCCTTATACAAGATGCACCATCACAACCATGAAATTACAACCAATAATAACGCGCAACCATTAAATAAAAGAAGTAATAGCCATAAGATGAAATCCTAGATGAAGTAGACAAAGTAGGACAACATGCTTATTGAATGAACAATAAACAATACATCATTAATCGAGTCCAATTTCATAGCAAGATAAAGAGAACCATAACTTGTCACACTTAATCTTTCTTCTTAACTAAGACAACCCTCAAAAGATAGAGCGAATAGGCTTAACTAGAAATTTACAACAGTCAATATCTTTCAATAATTCATGGATATATCAAGGATTAGGGAGGGTTTACAACCTCTACCCTAATCTCTTCTTATGTGACAAACTTGCCCTTCTCCAAAGATTATTTTAGTAGCCAAAACCATGGAAATCCTTGCAAAAACCATAATCATCCACGAAAAAGAAGAAAGAGATGGGAACCTCACATTGAACTTATCCCTTAACTTCTTCCTCTAAAAGATCTGCAACTAAGTTTAGAGGGGAACTCCCACACTTCCCACCAAGTCTTTAGCAACTTAATCTCTCCTCTATTTATATCCTTGAAATAAAATCGTAATTCATAAAATATATTTCTTTTTAGAAGGCCCAAGAATATTCCTTGAGTTTCCCTTTTGAGTGAGTAAAATAGGTCCATATTGCCACTTTTCATCTTTTTATTTCATGAGATCCTTTTAAAACATGCACTTATTATTCATTTGAGGGTTCTGAATCCTGATTTTAAGGCTTAGATGCAAATTGATATGAGCACAAAACAACAATGTGAATAATTAGTAATTACATACAAGAATAGAAAACCCAAGAGATCAAGCATGTAATTAGAGAGAGGATATTGTTGTACT
>SNQJ01S0144454.1:0-24269 GCA_010110895.2 Picea sitchensis
ACCATCAGGTACAAATTTCCTTTTCCAAGGATGGATGACTTAATGGATTGTTTGAGTGGAGAAAATTGTTTTTCAAAAATAGATCTGAAAAGTAGATATCACTAGATAAGGATGAGAGAAGGTGATGAGTGGAAAACAACCTTCAATACAAACAAAGGGTTGTATGAGTGGATTTTTATGCCATTTGGTTTAACAAATGCCCAAAGTACTTTTATGAGGTTGATGAATGAGTTATTGAAAGATTTCATTGGTAAGTTTGTGATTGTATATATGGATGATATACTAGTCTTCAGTAAAACTGAAGAAGAGAATTTGAGACATTTGACATTAGTGACAGGGAGACTGCAACGAGAGAAGTTGTTGATAAATCTGAAGAAATCCTCTTTTATGAAGATAAAACTCATTTACTTGGGTTTTGTGATCTCTTCAAACAAATTGAAGATGGAACCAAAGAAGGTGAGAGAAATCAAAGAATGATTTTCGCCAAGGAGCATATTCGAGGTAAGAAGCTTCCATGGATTAATGAGTTTCTATAGGAAGTTCATTAGAAATTTCAGTGGAATTTGTGCGCCAGTGTAGGATATGGTGAAGAGGAGACACAAGTATTTTAGGTGGACAGAAGAAGCTGAGAAAAGTATCAGGATATTGAAGGAGGAGATAACAGGACAGTCGATTATGGTCTTTCCGGATTTTGGGAAGACATTTCAAGTAAGATGTGATGCTAGTGGAGTTTCAATTGGAGCAGTTTTGAGCCAAGATAATAGGGTTGTTGCATATTTCAGTGAGAACATGAATGCCACTAAGAAAAAGTACTCCACCTATGATAAAGAGTTTTATGCCATAATTCAAGCTTTGAAGAAATGAATGCACTACCTAGTTCCAAAATCATTTGTTTTGTATAGCGATAGTCAAGATTTACAATTCATAACCAGATAAGAGAAGTTAAATCAAAGACATGACAGGTGGATAGATTTTATGCAAAATTTCACTTTTGTCATTAAACATATTTTTGGTAATGCTAACAAAGTTTTTGATTCATTAAGTAGGAGATGTCTGATTCTGCAGGAATTTCAAGTGAAAACCTTAGGGTTTGAATTTAAATGTGTTGAACCTGCACATAATAGATCTAGCTAGAAAATACTACACACATTTGTTTAGAGAAATTGAGAAAGTAGAAGGAGAGAAGGAATAGAATAATTCTCATTAACCGTATTCCACACTCAAAGAGTGAATAATTTACAATAGATATAGGATACATGAGTAATTTATGCACCATAGTGGTGGTCTAGAGTGATATGGACACACGCCAACATTTACGGGAGTAAATTGCCACCTAGTCTAGTCTCTCAAGCGGTTACGGGAGTGAATTGCCACCTAGTCTGAGTTAACTAATCTATCAGTCTTCAGTTAACTGAGTGAAATAGAGTGAAGTGAGGAGGAGATTAGGGAATCATGAGTAATGTGCTAGTCTAGTGATGATCCCAAGGACATTGGGCATTAGCTGGTGATGATCCCAATGCTGCATGGTGATAATCCCAATGTAACATCTAGACTCCACTCAACTGATCAAACTGAAGAGAATATTCACCCTAGAGGAATATTCTTCCTAAAATATAGGAGACTGAATAATGACTAATAAACAAGGAAAAACCTTAGTAAAAATAATTCCTAGGTGTGTGTGAAGTAACTCCAACACCCCTCCTGAACATCACTATGGTGAAAACAAAGAATGGGTCCCAGCAACGAAGACATGTTAGGTACCCAAATACAAAAGATACACTGAAATAAACGAGGAAAGAGGTAAAACCTCATGGGAACCCCCCCACCCCCGCACACCCCTCAAATTACAATGCATAAAAAAATTAAATGAGAACGAACAAAAAATAGTTGCTAAGCAACCTTGTCCTTCACTCCAAGAAGACCTCGCAACTATGCAAGTTTGTGCTCATTGAATATTTTGTTGAAGATGTAGATGTTTGAACATATATGATGAAGTATATGCATAATTGATATCTCCACACATCCATTTTATCTTCTTGTAATGAATAAGATCCAAATAAAGTTTCGATGAAATTTTGAAAACCGTGCGCTCGTTTTCAGAAAAACACTGAAATTTTGTTGATTTTAAAATGATCATAACTTCAATTCCCGTACTTTGTTTTGGACAAATGTTTTTTTGAAATTGGATATTTTCCCGAGAGGAATTAAAATATACGATTTTTTTCTGCAAATGTTTCTCATAAAATATTAGAATTGAGTCTAATGTGCGTGGCTCCCTTTTTGTCTCCTGAGATGCATGCATTGCACATGGAAAAATGTTTGCATGTGACCCGTGAGATGCATGTCATATATATTCCACATTAAATTCAGAAAAAAAATATGAAATGGAGTAGACATCATCTTCAATTAATGGAATACAAATTTGTGCAAATACTTTTGTATAAGACTTGTCAGAATAAAATGTTTGATATTCTGATGGCTTCTCTTCTGGCTATATTTGCTCAACCTCCTGCATGAAATCTTCACAATATTCTTTATTCCCAAATAGAACCTCCAATATGGTCCATAATTCATTTGTAGTGAATTCTTGGGAGACATCACATACTTGGTGGAGAAATTATGGAGAAATAGACAAGCAAATAAATCCTATGTCCATATCTTGTCTATTAAGAAAGTCATTTTTCTCATCAGTGGAATCATGATCCACTTCCATTGCCATAGTTATTTGGTACAAGCCTTTGCATCTAAGATGAAGCAGAATTTTTGGCTTCCATTCCAAATAGTTATGAGGCATGAGAAGTATTGTTGGTGAGTAAAACATAGATTCCACCTTTCTATGTTCTTCAATCTTCAGTACCTGCAAAAAAATTGGTGTAGCTTTTTCTTAGAAGTATGTCATCTCTGATACCATGTAAATGTGTTGAACTAGGAAGTATGTCATCTCGACACCATAAATGTGTTGAACCCGCACAAAATAGATATAGCTAAAAAATATTGCTACTACATTTTGCGTGAGAGAAATTGAGAAAGAAGAAGAAGGAGAGAAAGAATGGAAGAATTCTGACTAACCCTATTCCACACTCAAAGAGTGAATAATTTACAATAGATATAGGATACATGAGTAAATAATGTTCCATAGTGGTGGTATAGAGTGATATGGACACACGCCAACATTTACAGGAGTAAACAACCACCTAGTCTAGTCTCTCGGGAAGTTACGAGAATGAACTGCCACCTAGTATGAGTTAACTAGTCTATCGGTCTTCAGTTAACAGACTGAAACATAGTGAAGTGAGGAGGAGATTAGGGAATCGTGAGTAATGTGTTAGTCTAGTGATTATTCCAAGGAAAATGTGCATTGTTTGGTGATGATACCAATGCTACATGGTGATAATCCCAATGTAGCATCTAGACTCCACTTAACTGATCAAATGGAACTAAAAAATCAAGAGAATATTCTCCCTAGAGGAATATTCTTCCTAAAATATAGGAGACTGAATAATGACTAATAAATAAGGAAAAAACTTAGGAAAAATAAATCCTAGGTGTGTGTGAATTAACTCCAACACTGAACACCTTAAGGAGATGTATTGTGATGATCCAGATTTTAAAGAAGCATATGAGGCATGTGCAAATCCTGTGCTCAAAGAGAGAAGCCAGTGGACAAAGTATTTGATTCAATATGGGTTGTTGTTTAGAGGTTGCCAGTTGTGCATACCAATATGCTCGATGAGAGAAAATATCTTAAGGGAAAAGAATAATGGAGGTCTAGTAGGACATTTTAGCCATGAAAAAACATTTGTAGAGTTGAACAGTTCATACTATTAGCCAGGTATGAGGGCATAGATGAATACATTTTTGAACAGATGTAAGATTTTCCAGTACGCAAAGGGAAAGAAACAAAACACTGGATTGTATCAACCATTTCCTATTCCATATAGGCCTTGGGATGCAATAAGCATGGATTTTGTGTTGGGATTTCCATGAACACAAAGGGGAAGTGATTCTCAATTTGTGGTAGTCGATAGATTCTCAAAAATGGCACACTTTGTCCCGTGCCAGAAAACTGATGATGCAACACACATTGCAATTTGTTTTTCAAGGAAGTTGTGAGACTTCATGGGTTTCCCAGGAGTATTGTCTCAGAAAGAGACACTAAATTTGTTGGTCATATCTAGAGGACATTGTGGAAGAACATGGGAACATAATTGTCTTTTAGTTCAACATATCATCCTCAAATAGATGGACAGATCGAAGTGGTAAATCGAAGCCTAGGAAATTTTTTGAGGAGTTTGGTCACTGAACATCATAGCCAGTGGGATCAAATTCTGTCACAAGCATAGTTTTCATATAATGACTTAGTAAATAGAAGTACAAGATAGAGACAATTTCAAATATTATATAGGATGAATCTGAGAGGAGTATCAAAATTGAGAGATATGGAGAAGAATGAATTCAAAAGCACTATAGGAAAAGACTTCCATACAGAAATGCAGAAGATTCATAAGAAAATCAAAGGGAAGTTGCAGAAGAGAAGAAGCGAATAAAAACACAGAGTTGATCAACATAGGAGAAAACTTCAATTTGAAGTGGGAGATCAAGTTCTAGCACATATCATGAAGGAAAGGTTCCCAAGAGGAACATATAACAAGATGAAACTGAAGAATATAGGACCATGCAAGATCCTAAGGAAATTTGATGAGAATGCTTATAAGATAGAGCTGCCAAACGATGTGGGTATATCACCCGCATTCAACATTTCATATCTGTATCCTTACAGGGAATATGGCACCAGAGAGTCAGAAGATCAGAAGGAGATTCATTGGGAGAAGCAAATGCCTGTAGAAGAAAATACACAGATGGAGAAGATCATAGATTAGAGATATGGTAAGAAGACCAGGAGAAAGACTTATTTCGAATATTTGATAAAGTGGAAAGGACACCCAATAGAATATGCCAGTTGGGTAAATGAAGTAGATATCCAAAAGCATGGAAAGTTAGTGCAGGAGCTCATGGATAGGAGTCGATGATTTTTTTTCCAGAGGAGTATGATGCACGAGCATTGTCATCAAGCGCGAGTGGAAGACAACTCGTCACCAGAGTGCACATTTTGAAGTGATAATTTTGAATTTAAGAAGGGCGTATCATGAAAAATATTAAAAATACTGTAATTTATGAAATTCTTAAATGTTTAGTATTGATCCATCGCATGAGATCGACGGGGAATGTATTTTTATTTAATGAAGTAGCTTTCAATATAGATCTGGAGCATTCACTCTTATTTGGCTATCTCAAACATTTATTGTGATAAATCCTTAGTAGTTGATATCTTTTAATTTCGATAGGATAGCTCTAAGATAGTAGGAGGGAAAACTCTATGATCCCTCTTGTATAAATATGTGTTTTGTTTCCCAAATGAGGTTGTTGAAGGTTTTCATTGTAGAAGTAGAGACTATTGTTTCTAAGAGACGGGGAGTTAATGAAGAGCATTGCATGAATCCATGTACATATCAGTTGAATGAATATAACAGAGAAGCATTGTTCCAAATCTCTGGTGTTGCTATTATTGTGTCTATTTGAATGAATGAATGAATGGTAGTCTTTCTATTTAATTGAAATTCTCTGTTATTACTTTCTCTTTTGTTATGAATGAAGTTACATGGTTGAATGTACGAATCTGTGAGATATTAAATAAGTTTCAATTGTTTATCTTCTACGATCCTGTGCAAGGAATGCATAGTGTCCTCTAGGCATGCGTTGACAAAGTCTGTTTCGACTCAAAAGCTCAGAAGAGATAATGTGAAACTTTTGTATACAAGGAGTGCATGGGCGTCTGCAAGGTGTGCATTGAGAGAGTTTCTTTTGACTCAGAGAGTTCAAGAAGGATAGTGTGAAACTGTGTGTATACAAAAACACACCCAAAGTCATATTTTTCAGGAGGAATAATTGAGTCATATAAAAATTGTTGCAAGGATTACGTAGAATCGATATTTGGCTAAGTATTTAAGGAGTCATTCTGAGAATTCTAGAGTGTCGAGGAGGAACAAGTTCAAGAGAGAGAACTTGAAGCTTTTCATTCTAAGTGAGCATATTTCTCACAAGGAGTGCGTCGACAGAGTCTTTCGACACATAAGTGTTGAGATCTCATTTTGTCACTCACCATACACCTCTTTTGGCCATTTACCCCCCTACCTAGGCATTGAAATCCAACTTATTACCTCCTATTATTACCTATTTGCTTTCCTAAAGATCCTGATTACAACATGAGGTAAAAGTTGTTTATTTCGATAATTTTTTAAGTTCTTGATAAATTAATTAGGATCTTTTAGCTATTTGTTTACCAATGATAAAAGACACTTACCTTTTCAATGCAACATTTGTTCCCGCACTATTCCCGTCTTTCCAGTACCTATGCAGGCATTCCAGTACCTAAGGTTGTAGCTTCTCCTAGCTACATGCACCCAAGATAGAGTTGGCAACATGGGTATTGTTCTTATGATTAATGCAATGGTTGTTGACCATTTCCCTTGCAACCAACAGTCTTTGATTACACAGAATCAACCCACGAACAAATCTTCTAGAGTAGCGCCAGATCAGGGTCCAAACATAGCACATGACGATATCTAAGATGGTTCTAACGATTTTCTGGGATAGAGGAAAGCATGGTTAGTAAGATCCTCTAGTTTTGTGAAGTCATTTTTAGTCCCGAGTTCCCGAGAAATGAGGAAAGCAATGTAATCGGATATACTCAGAACCAGATATATATGAGGGGGTTCCCTCTGTGTAGAGGTTAAGCTATAAATACTCTTTGAAAAAGATAATGAAAAACTATGTTATCCATTTCTTGTATTGATATTATGATGAATGTGTTGTGAGTAAAGTAAGGGTTTATGTGTGATATTAATTAGGTTTTGATGTATCCTTGTTCATAAGCGTGGTGAGTTACTGAACCTTTTTCCACTCACTACTTGGGAAGGCATGGGCTCACCTCCCGTGGTAAGTTGAGTTATCTGTATATTACCTATTCTTTATTTTGTTGTAGCTGCATTTTCGAATGGTGTGAAGAGATATTTAGATCCTAAGTTTCACTTGAGGTTTTGTGTGTCTTGTACCCATTGGGTATTTCTCTTAATTTATTAATTAGATTGCCCTTATTATGATGGAGAATCTTTCATATGAACACATAGATTGCAAATGAATGATTATATGCATGTATTTCACCAAAGTTTATCTCTGTAGACACTTGAAGGTCGCATATGTTTCAGTATTTATTTGCATCTTATTTAATCTCGAATACCTCATTTAAATACTTCCCATGAATCATGAATAAGTAATCACTCACCTCATTCACTAGATACAACTGCATTGTGATTTTGAATTCATCTATTGTGTATGTGACAACCTGGGGTTATAATACAATATGCATAGGATTGATTCTAAATTAACAAGGGTTGGTTTATTGAGCACATTATAACGATTTGGAATGAGATGTATGATCAAGCTGAGAATTCTATCACTTATATATGTTCACAAGGATATACTTCATCACTTATTTTCAGATAAAAAAAGGATTAATATTAAGTATAGAAGCTTTGTGATGACCTGGTCACATCTTAATAAACTTTGAATACATCTTTTATTGTTGGAAGAATGGATTGTATCTGTAGGGTAATCAATTACTATATTAGGACTCTATGGTATTAAGGGCATAGGTCGTTAATGAGAACTTGTCTTTGGGGGTTTGAAATACTGGCTTGTTGTGTGTGGTGTGTCCTCTAGAGGTACTATAACAATGAGAGATAACATTTCAAGAGCTAAGAGCTTAGTTTAAATGCATGTTGTGTGTTTACATTCTAGTGTAACTATTGATTAGTGTATAAGCTGTGTGTTTACATTCTTTCCTAATAGTTGCAAGTTTTCCCAGAATATAGTTACTTAGTTACTTCATCAAGTTAAGTGTCAAGCTTGTGGCAAGACTCTTTCAGAGTCATTCCCTTGTACATTGGTTCTTGTGTGTGGGTAAGAATGCAGTGGCACCTTATAGTCTGTCATGATTGTTATGAGTTAAGCCTCTTAGGTTAAGAATATTGTTGGTTAATAAGAAACATCCTCCAGCTGATTAGTCTCATGACAGGTCAGTAACATAATCACATGGAGACTTGAGTGAATCCATACAGTTGGCTAATATAGACATCTACTTGGGGAATTTCTCTTTTTGTTTTCGTTCATAAATAGATGATTTCTCTTTGTGCATAGGATAGAATTTACATGATTAGATCTCTGGTTGATTGCTAAGTTTTAGGAATGGTAGTTTGGTTTGAGCTTTTGCTTGATTGATAGATTGCCTAGACCTCTTTCTCTTGGAAAGACAAACTAGGGTATACTTCTGTCAGTTTCCTGTACATACTGTGTCTGCAGTTCATCAGTTTACAAACCTGGTTGAGAATTTATGTGGGAATTTATTACAACAATTAAATAGCCCAACATTTTGGCGCCATTGTCAGGGAACTACTAAAAGGTAAATGGTAAACAAGTTAGTTTTGTTTCACAGTTTGATTGTTTTCTTGGAGTGTTTTTCTGTTTTTGTCCAGAATGGTGGCAGAAAGACAGTAAGACAAAAGGTAAGAACCTGCGCTGCCACTATTGTGAGTCCCTCCAAACACTATCTAGCATATGGTTAACTCATGGTTAGGCCTAGGGATAGCAAGGGTAGATTTTTAAAAACTGATTTTCCAGAAAATTTATTTGGTAGCAATAAAACTCTTCCTATTAATTCGGTTGAAAGATATGCAGGAAGCTCATGGAGGGAGGGTTCTTCATCAAAGTTGGCCACCGTGTAATCTGAAAAAATAGTGGAAAATGTCCAAGAAGAAGAGGGAGAATTCCAGGACCAACCATTTGAAGGGCCACAGGTTGGAAAGCCATAAATCAATCCAGCATTAGAGCAGACTGTTAACCCTGAGCATATACATCAATTGCTCAAAACACCCCACAATGTGGTCATTTAACAAGTGTAAACTTCTGTGGTGGGAGGAAATCGAAGATTTCAAATAGGAGACAACTTTACCCTTCATCAGAATCCAGTATCTGAACCTCCACTCTCACCAAGCCTGGAGGAATTTAGTCTATTTGGACACATGGCAGACGAAGAAGAAAGAAATAGGGAACTAGAAGGAGAATCTACCTTCAGATTCCCCATACTTGATTTAATGCCAAATGTAAACATGAAAAATATTCCATTGTTGGTCCTTCCAAATTTCAGAGGTATGGTTACAGAGGATCCAGATGCTTTTCTTTTTGAATTTGACATTCTCTGCAGAAGCTATAACTATGTTGATGATGCACAAAAATTAAAATTGTTTCCAACAACCTTAAAAGACTCTTCTCTAATATGGTTTATGGGACTTGAAGACTACTCTATCCAATCTTGGGAAGACATGAAAAGTACTTTCCTTAAAAAATATCAAGACTACTGTAGAACCCGAGACTCCCACAATGACATCTTTAAGATGCAACAATCATAGGATGAGAGTCTTGAAGACTATGTAGAAAGGTTTCTCTATAATCTGCATAACACCAAACAAAGTACTTTAAACAATGATACCATCCAGACTATCTTCCTTAAAGGAATACAAGAAGAATACATTGTTTTTTCTAAATCTAATGGGTGCAGGTGATATCTCTCAATTACCATTTGCTACCATTTGTGATTTATGCAGGAGATATTCTAGGAGTTGAGAAAAATCTGGTAAGAGAATAAGGGATGTTTTGCCAAAAGTAATAAGATCTACTGCAAGACGTGGAGTATCAAGGATAGAATTAGGAAATTTATTGGAAAATTTTAAAACAAAGATTCTTGGTACTCTTAGTTCTCAGCTAGATATGTTTCAAGTTAAGAAAAAACAAGAAGAAGAGAAAGTTGTATATATTTTTTGTCCCCGCTGTCGAAAGAAGCATGCATCTAACGAATGCCCATTGGATAAAGTGCAGGTTTGTGAAATATGTGTGGAGGATCATGAGACAGAGAATTTCCCCTCGCTGCCCGAACTTAAATCTATATATAAAGAAAATAGGGACGTGGCAAAACCTTCTTTTCAAGCTGTATTAAAGAAACCATGGCAGCCAAGAGCCCAAGGTATGTCCCAAGATCCTTTTTCATCATATTTTGTACCCTATAATTCTTATCAACAACAATGTAACACTCAAACGCCATTGAAAAACATTTGGCCACAACAACAAACTCAAACTCAGCCTTGGCAGCAAAATTGGAGAAGTAACCCTCAAGGGATGATGCCTCAACAATAGTTCCCAATGCCCTATCCTAATTATTTTCAATACCCCCCACCCATGCCATCTTTGTATTTTCCTACCCAACCAATAGTCCCACAATTACCATAGCTGACTGCAAACCAAAACCCTCCCAGACCAACACAAATGTTTTCACAGCTAGTACCAAACCCAAACAACAGAGTTGCACAACCTGCCTTTAATGCTGAGATGCAACCCTTTTTGACTTACCTGATCACTCATATGCCTCTTCAGAATATACATCTGATATCAGGGAATGTCGTGAAACCAAGAGATTCCACGGTTGTCATTGAGGAAGAAGAAGAAACTCCTGAACAACCAACAAATGACAACCAACCCAGAAATATAGTTACTCCCTCTACTCAGACACAAACATCTACTACCCCTAATGAGCAGCCACAAGCATCTAAACTTCCACCTTATCCAGAAAGGCTAGCCATAGAAATTCCAATAGTCCTCCCTGAATTCGACTTGGAAGTCGAGCTACGAAATGTTTGTGTCAGAATTCCCCTGCTGCAAGCTATAAAGGATATTCCTATTTATGCAAAAACTGTCAGGGAATTATGCATTAAGAAACCTGGAAGAAAATGAAAAGAACCCCCCACTATTCACGTGGCAGGCCAATTGGCCAAGCTAATTTATGGGAAACTATTGGTGGAAAAGTATGGAGATTCTGGAAATCCCATAGTCACCATTTCCATAAATGATGTTCCCATAGGAAATACTTTAATTGATTTGGGGGCTGCAATAAATATCATGACTGTATTGACCATGGAAACACTGCAATTGGATACTCTCCGTCCCACACCTACGGTACTTGAACTTGCTAATAGATCCAGGATCAAGCCTGCTGGGGTGCTTGATGATATTTTGGTAACTCTAAATTCTTGGGAATATCCAGTAGATTTTCTAGTTATCCAACCTAAAACTAGTAATGTAGGCAACCCTATCATCCTTGGGAGACCATGGTTGGCCACAACCGATGTTTTCATCGGATGTAGGTCAGGGGAGATGACCATATCAAATGGTCTAGCTATAAAGAAACTTACTTTGTACCCACCTGCCAAACCAACACTGTCAAATCCTTGGTAGATGTATGAAACTTGTGAAAGTGCAGAAATGGAACCTCTTGAAGACCAGGAATAGAGTCTTCCAAAGATGCAGGAATTGAATCTCTAAAAATTGTGGAAATTGGAGATCATACAGAGACATAAATTTTACATTCCCTTATAACCCTCGAACAAGTAGGGGAATTGAAAATCCAATCAGAAGACGATTTTATGAGCCTGTTTATTTCCGTTGTGGATTGTACCCAGTTTCTATAAGTACCGCGAACTTATAATCATATTTTTCACGAAGATTTTCAGGAAAATTTCGATCCTATAGGAACCACATCTTTTCTTGTATCAGTCATCAAAGAGACCACAAATGCCTATTGCATAACTGCTGAAATCACCCAGGAAAAACTTTGAATATCAGTGTCGACCTTGATCCTGAATAGCAAAAACAATTAATCAACCTATTACAAAAACACTTGGGTGAATTTTCATGGGACTATAAAGACATGCCTGGCATCCACCCAGACACATGTATGGATCATATTTACCTTCAAGAGAATGTCAGACCTGTTAGGAAGCCACAACGTCGTATGAATCCTGCTATAAAGGATATAGTGAAAGAAGAATTACAGAAGTTGCTAGATGTTAACTTCATATATCCTATATCTGATAGAAAGTGGGTTTCTCCACTTGTGGTTGTCCCTAAGAAGGAAAACACGTGGAGAGTATATGTCGACTATCATGAGCTTAATAATGCAACACTGAAAGATTATTTTCCACTGCCTTTCATTGATCAGGTACTGGATACGTTAGTAGGCAAAAAGTACTTTTCCTTTTTAGACGGTTTTAGTGGATATAATCAAATACAGATTGCACCAGAAGATTAGTAGAAAACCACCTTCACATGTCCCTGGGGGACATTCGCCTATAAATTTTTGTCATTTGGGCTATGTAATGCCCCTGCCACCTTCCAAAGAGCGGTATTGGGAATTTTTTCTGACTTGATTCACGAGTGTGTTGAAATCTATATGGAGGATTTTTCTGTCTATGGTGACTCTTTTTCCAAAGCACATCATAACCTGGAAAAAGTATTGATTAGGTGTAAGGAATATAATGTTTCCTTGAGTCATACAAAAGGTAAAATGATGTCACAGTAGGTCATTGTTCTTGGACATCATGTTTCTTCTTCAGGCATCAAAGTGGACCTAGCAAAGATTAAGGCTATCATGGACCTTCATGCACCCCATTCACCAAAAGAGGTAAGAAGTTTTTTGGGTCATACTGGTTGGCTACTATAGAAGGTTTATTGAAAATTTTACAAATAGCGTTGCACCTATGTAGAAGTTGTTAGCCAAACATACTAACTTTTTGTGGGATGAGCAATGTCAAGTTTCTTTTGAAACCTTGAAAGAAAAACTGTCCACAACACCAGTTCTGAGGGGACCAGATTGGACCCTTCCATTCCAAATTTGTACTGATGCTTCAGACACTACTCTCGGGGCTGTCCTAGGACAGAAATAGGATCAGTTATCTTACGCCATCTACTACAGTAGTAAGAATCTATCACCAGTCGAATTTAACTATATTGTCATAGAAAAATAATTCCTAGTTGTCGTGCATGCTATCAATAATCATAGACATTATATCATGGGCTATGAAACTTTTATTCACACAGACCATTCTGTCATTAAGTTTTTAATGAATAAACCCATCACAAATGGTAGGATCACTAGGTGGTTGTTATTGCTGCAGGAATTTAATATTACTATAGTAGACAGGCTTGACAAATAAAACTTGGTTGTAGACTTTCTCTCTCGAATCCATAATAATGATGAAAATACTCCTGTTGATGATAGTTTTCCTGACAAATATTTGTTTGTTGTTTCCACTAACATTCCCTGGTTTGTAGACATAGCCAATTATTTTTCCATAGGAAAGTTGCCTCAACATCTCTCCCCAAGAGAAAGGCAACAAATTGTTAAGAACAATGCAACTTATTCATGGAACGGGGGAGATCTCTTTTGTACGAGACTTGACATGATTATCAGAATATGCGTATGAGAAGATGAAAGATATGATATCCTGAAAGCCTTCCATGATAGCCCCTGCAGAGGTCAATTCACAGATAAAAGGTCTTCTTACAAAGTGCTTCATCAAGGGTACTATTGGCCAACGTTGTTCAAAGATGCCAAAAAGTATGTGAGGAGTTGTGACAGTTTTCAGAGAATGGGTAAGTCAGTTCAAGCAGATGAGATGCCCTTACAAACCCAAGTGCTAGTTGAACCTTTTGAAATATGGGCCTTGGATTTTGTGGGACCAATCTCTCCTTCTTCATAGAAAAAAAGGTACATTTTAGTTTTCACTGATTACGTAACCAAGTGGGTAGAAGAAAAATTCCTTCATTCTGCTAGTGAAGAGTCTGTTATAGATTTTATTTATGAAGATATTTTTACTCGCTTTGGTATTCCAAGAGAAATTGTGACAGACAATGGGGCACAATTTACATCTAATTCAATGCAAGCGCTTACTCAAATGTACTAGATAAATCACTATAAATATTCTCCATATCACCCGCAAGAAAAAGGGTAGGTGGAGTCTACAAACAAGGTACTAGAAGCGATCCTAACCAAGACGGTCTAGACGCATCACAAAGACTGGGCAGGTAGTCTTTTGGAAGCACTGTGGGCCTACATAACCACATGGAGAAATACCACAGGCTTTACTCCATATGAGCTAGTGTATGGCAAACATGTGCTTCTGCCTATTGAGCTCCATGTGAAAACCTTCAGGACAACTACACAACTGGGAATAGATATATCAGAGGCATATAGACATAGAATAGCCCAACTCAATGAGTTGGATGAAATTAGGCAAGACGCAGTCCAACACACGATTTTGGTACAGGAACATGGAGCTCAATGGCACAATAAATTCATCAAGAAGAAAATTTTCAAGCCTGGTGATTGGGCCCTCCTTTTTTATTCTTGGTTTAAGAACTTCAGAGGAAAAATCACTACAAGATGGATGGGGCCTTATGATATAGACATTGTCTTCGACAATGGATCAATCAAGTTAATAACAATTGACGATCGTCAACATTCTTTTGTGGTCAATGACCATCGACTGAGGTTGTATCATTGACCAACGTCCAAGGATAACTTTGTACGAGATATTTTACAGAAGTCTGAAATGGAGGTAGTGGTTAGGGGGTATCCTTAACCTTATTCCACCTTTGACTAAATCNATATATAGTCTATCCATGAAAATCAGTTTATTGGCGTGGTTAGATAAGGGCCTATCTGAAAACTAGCTTGCTCGCAGATGAGCCAAATAAGATTTCTTGTCCACAATTTACAGGCATTACTATATGTTCTTCAAATCAGTTTGTTTGTTCTCGAGTCAGATGATGAGGGGTGCATTAAGAATCTCCTTATGATGGATTTGCCTCCATTGACATCAACACATCATCTGAGGGATAATGTCAGATATTTGAATGGTACCTAGAGGCTTGCATACATTAATGGCAGGTTTTCTCACTGACGAGAGTGGGGATTCATTAATGCCTCCTGTCTGCCATATCTTGTAGGACATTCGACATCAACACATCAATTCATGCCCAGCAAGTTGTACTAGTGGAACCTTGACTCTCGTCATCATCAAAGCTGAGCAGTCTCGCATTGGTTAATAGTCTTCATCAATGGCTGGTAATCCAATGACTTCCACCCATGTTCGACAACAACACATCTTTCACATGGATGGATTTGTTTCGGAAGTTCGGGTCATGGTGAAGACAGCTTAGTTATGATCTGTATGACAGTTTGATAGTCAATGTGAATAAAAAGGAAGTTGGTTACAAGGCAGCTGCAATAGTTCAAATGGTCTCAAAAAGAAGAGGTTGTCTTCCTTCCTAGTAGATTTCTCCTAAAAAGTGGGACTTGCTTCTCGATACAGAGCTTGGGACATGGTCTGAATCCAACTATCCATCCCCTTGTTTCTTCGCTTCCCTTGCAGTTATTTCCATCATCATCACAAATAACAAATTTGGCATCTACAGTTCTATAGCTTGCTTGGTTCTTATTTCAGATTTCAGTATTTCAATAAGTTCAGAACTCCACAAAGTTGAATATGTTCTGAACTAGTTGTGAGTTAATTTACTATAAGGTACCTTTTTTAGTGCTATATTTGTAAAACATAGGGCAAGTAATGGAAGGACCAAGAGCACCAGGAAACACAGTAGCATTCCTGCACCTATGCAGAAATGAAAATTCAGGGATTTCACATCTACAATGGAAACGGGTAATTACTTTTTGAGGTAAGTTTTCTTTAGGATTCTGATTGGTTTCTTAGGAATAAAGAAATATCATTTTAACAAATTCTTGTGTCAATCCAAACCATCCTCATTATTTAGCCATTCAACGTTGGGATATTCACTTATTGGGTGACCACCAATACCATAATTCCCGTGTGTAGCACGATTGGCCACCCCTATACTCCTGTCATGTGAATTCTAACCCTGTTCATCCACCTTAGATTTTACCCACCCATACGTATTATTGCTTGTTGCACGAATGATGAATTCATGCAACGAGCTCACACTTAAGTGAAAATCCATGAACCTTAGTAATTAACCTTTTCATAAGTGGGAAATCAAGAAGGATGGGATGAATCTTGTTACATTGCATGAGTTTGAATCATCATTCCCAGACTGAGTCACCATGCCATTATTACCACGAAACGGATTCATATCACCTTATCGCAAATTTAAATAATGCACCATGACATTTCCAGATGTGCGCTATAATCAATTCTTGATCACCATCATTCGGTAGACTCTGCCACCCTTCTAGCAATTACCCGTATTCACAAGACCCTTCCCTTCTCGCTACTCTATGTATCTTTCTTCGCCTCGCCCCTGTGAGTATTCTTCAATTCAGCCACAGAAAAACCTGCGTCCACACCTACATTTCAGCATGCTGATAGATCGCCATGAACCAGTCTCTTGGTGAGCGCTCGAAGCTGTGCCTGAGTATCACAGATGCAATAAATTGTTTAAAGAAGCAGGCTGGCATAATGTTTTTGCCAAATTTGGGGGGTTTAATGATCAGGTTGCTCTTCAGTTCACGTAGAGTTTTGATGGATGATTGGCTAGGGTCGCGAATTTGGAAATAGAGGTTACAGAGGAGACCATAGCCAATGTCACGGGCCTCCCCAGGACCGGAGAATACTGGTTCAAGAAATAGACGTTGGGCACGAAAATTTGCAATCGGTTTCTGAAGGCACAATACCAAAACGCGAGCTGGGCAAAGGGAGTTCCAAGGGCATACCTCATGGATGAGTGGAAATCACCACTGGCGATACTATGAAGGTATTTAACTTCTGAGGGAAGGTATGCCCTCACATACCAGTATCATGTTTGAATTCTACTTCATTTTGAATCAAAGGAACTGATAAATTTTCCATACAACCTACGCAAGAGTTTAGAAAAAATGGCTAAAATGGTAAGGAGGAATAGTCAAAACCCCCATAATAGCCTCTACCATCATGGGTTGGTAAAACTATTGGTAGAAGCTGAGCTCTGCAAAATAAATATGACATGGGATCGGTTCCTACGTGAGAATGCATTTATTAACCAAATCCCTATGGTAATGGAAGAAGGGTGGAGCAATTTGGGCAAACGATAGAGAAAATAAAGGATCCCTATGGCAATGAAACAAGGACCGATAGAAGTAGAAAAGAGACAGAAAAAGGGGAGGGCTAGGAATAGAAAATCAGAGAAGGAGACTCCAACAATTAAAGCACCAATTGAGACTCCTCCAGGTCGTAGGATCACACGTCACATGAAAAAACAAGATATTCCAAAAATTGATGAGCCAACCCTCGTGTACCCACAGGCTGCAACACACAAAGACCCAATACCTGTTGACGATGATGGAGAGGATACTTTGCCCATTTTGAAGCTCTTCAATGTTGTAAAGCATCCAAAGCTTGTGGAATAATGTCAGCTAGGTACATAATTTACAGACCCTAATGAGCTATAGGTAAATGATTTTATTGAGCCAAATGAGCTTGTGAAGCCATAGGAACAGTTGTTAACCCCCACAGAAGAAGGAGGATGTAAAGATGAAATATTGAAGGTTGTACATCAGGCTGGAAAAGAAAAACTACGGCCTAGAACCCCAAAGACTCCCAGCATTATTATTCCTGGACCATCTAAGAAGGGAGTTGAAACTTGTGAGGGTTCAAATGTTATAAAAGATGAATTTGTTAGTGAAAGTCCTCTGTAAAGGAAGCTCAGGAAACGAAACAGAAAAGTCAAGAAGTTGGAGCAGGAAGTCATGGAGTTCTCTGTCCTAAATAGGTGCATTGAAAGAGAAAATCAACAGTTAAAGGATCAGAGTAAGAAGTTTCAAGAAGAGATTGAAAAAATTCAATCTGAAAATAAAAGTATCAATAAGTAGATGCATAAGATATTCCATCCAGAACAACCAAGGAGGAGCGATATATTGGAAAAGAAGAGCTCAGGCCTCAGCATCTTGATAAATGCTACAGGACTCTCGTCGGATTGAAGAGATGGTGTATTTCAATTTTGAACAGTTTTTGGGATATATTTGCATGAGGACATGCAAATAATCAGGTGCAGGGGTAATGTTGATCTCCCATTTTTTCACTCACCATACACCTCTTTTGGCCATTTACCCCCCTACCTAGGAATTAAAATCCAACTTATTACCTCCTATTATTACCTATTTGCTTGCCTAAAGTTCTTGATTACAACATGAGGTAAAAGTTGTTTATTTCGATAATTTCTGAAGTTCTTGATAAATTAGTTAGGATCTTTTAGTTATTTGTTTACCAATGATAAAAGAAACTTACTTTTTCAATGCAACAACTGTTCTTGCACTATTCCTGTCTTTCCAGTACCTACACAGGCATTTTGGTACCTAAGGTTGTAGCTTCTCCTCGCTGTATGCACCCATGACGGAGTTGGAAACATGGGTATTGTTCTTATGATTAATGAAATGGTTGTTAACCATTTCCCTTGCACCCAAAAGTCTGCGATTACACAGAATCGACCCACGAACAAATCTTCTAGAGTAGTGCTAGATCGGGGTCGGAACTTAGCATAGGACAATATCTAAGATGGTTGTAACGATTTCCTGGGATAGAGGAAATCATGGTTAGTAATATCCTCTAGTTTTGTTAAGTCATTTTTAGTCCTCAGTTCCCAAGAAATGGGGAAAGAAATGTAATCTGATATACTAAGAACCATATATATATTATAAGGGGGTTCACTCTGAGTAGAGGTTAAGCTGTAAATATTCTTTGCAAAAGATAATGAAAAATTGTGTTATCCATTTCTTGTCTTAATATTATGATGAATGTGTTGTCAGTAAAGTAAGGGTTTATGTGTGATATTAATTAGGTTTTGATGTATCCGTGTTCATAAGCGTGGTGAGTTACTGATCCTTTTTCCACTCACTACTTGGGAAGTCATGGGCCCACCTCCCTTGGTAAGTTGAGTTATCTGTATATTACTTGTTCTTTATTTTGTTGTAGCTGCATTTTCGAATGGTGTGAAGATATCTTTAGATCCTAAGTTTCACTTGAGGTTTTTTGTTTTGTACCCATTGCGGATTTCTCTTAAGTTATTAATCAGATTTCCTTTAGTATGATGGAGAAGCTTTCATATGAACACATAGATTGCAAATGAATTATTATATACATGTATTTCACCAAAGTTTATCTCTGTAGACACTTGAAGGTCGCATATGTTTCAGTATTTATTTGCAGCGTATTTAATCTCGAATACCTTGTTTAAATACTTCCCATGAATGATGAATAAGTAAGAACTCACCTCATTCACTGGATACAATTTCATTGAGATTTTGAATTCATCTACTGTGTATGTGACAACCTAGGGTTATAATACGATATGCACATGATTGATTCTAAATTAACAAGGGATGGTTTATTGAGCACATTATAACGATCTGGAATGAGATGTATGATCAAGATGATAATTCTATCACTTATATATGTTCACGAGAAGATACTTCATGACTTATTTTCAAATAAAAAAAGGATTAATATTAAATATAGAAGCTTTGTGATGACCTGGTCACATATTAATAAACTTTGAATACATCTTTTACTGTTGGAAGAATGGATTGTATCTATAGGGTAATCAATTAATGTATTAGGACTCTATGGTATTAAGGGCATCGGTCATTAATGAGAACTTGTCTTTGGGGGTTTGAACTACTGGCTTGTTGTGTGTGGTGTGACCTCTAGAGGTACTATATCAATGAGAGATAACATTTCAGGAGCTAAGAGCTTAGTTTAAATGCATGTTGTGTGTTAACATTCTAGTGTAGCTATTTATTAGTGTATAGGCTGTGTGTTTACATTCTTTGTTGATAGTTGCAAGTCTTCCCATAATATAGTTACTTAGTTACTTCATCAAGTTAAGTGTCGAGCTTGTGGAAAGACTCTTTCAGAGTCATTCCCCTCTACACTGGTTCTTGTGTGTGGGTAAGAATGCAGAGGCACCTCGTAGTCTGTCATGCTTACTATGAGTTAAGACTCTTAGGTTAAGAATAGGGTTGGTTAATAGGAAACATTCTCCAGCTGATTAGTCTCATGACAGGTCAATAACATAATCACATGGAGACTTGAGTGAATCCATACAATTGGCTGATATAGACATCTGCTTGGGGAATTGCTCTTTTGGTTTTTGTTCATAAATAGATGATTTCTCTTTGTGAATATGATATAATTTACATGATTAGATCTCTGGTTGATTGATAAATTTAAGTAATGGTTGTTTGGTTTGAGCTTTTTCTTGATTGATAGATTGCCTATACCTCTTGCTTCTTGAAAGACAAACTAGGGTATACTTATGTCAATTGCCTGCACATATTGTGTTTGCAGTTCATCAGTTTACGAACCTGGTTGAAAAGTGAAAGGTGTGCATCGGAGGTTCGAAATGGTCTAGAGTGATAAATATCAGGAGAGGTAGTGAAAAGCGTGCACCCAATCCTAAGTCCTTTTGGATTTAGCAAAGATTAGGCGAAATAGCAGGTAGAATTCCTTGGAGGAAACAAACCTTTCATTTTCAAGGCCGAGTGGATGAGATCAGCTTGAGGAGGAATCATATCTTTCATAGCTGAAATATCTGGGAACGTAGCATGGGTGTTAACCCCTTAAGCCCTTTAAACTTTGTGACTTTGACAATTTCCATGTGTTTTCTCAAAGGAGGAAAGTTTCCCGAAGTCCCAGGATCTGGAGTGAACCTAGACCATCAATTTGTGAGGACACATGTCCATAGATCCAGTGTTGTTCAGAAGTCTGAGGATTCGATGGTTTGGAAGTGTTGTAGTAAAAGTGTACGGAAGTCTCGAAGTTCTGAAGCCCAAAACACATCCTATTCATTGGTGCAAAGAGCCACGTGTCAACAGATCTCGGAATCCAGAGATATGGCACTCCAGAGAAAAATGAGGGTAAGTTTGTTTGGTCTAGAACTACGAAAGGCTTGAAGGTAGGAGTAGATCCCAATCATCCATTTATGAGGATAGGTGGACCGTTGATCACAACCCTTCACGAGTTCGCTAGTTCGACAATCCAGAGGATTTGAGATGTTGTGTTGTGGAAGGCTTCAAAGCTTAGAGCACGGAATATAGATCAATCATTGATCTAAGGTGAGTGATAACCATATCATTCACAAGTTCAAAATTCAAAAATTCAGGGGTATTGTATGTTGGAGCGGGTGAAACTCCTGAAGTGTGGAGTCTCTAAATACCTGTGAACCGTAGATATCAACACACATTGAGAGTTGTTGATATCCCTTTGTTGGAATGTATGTGAGTTCGGCGTTTGGGAAGGTTTTTGGGTATTGTTTTTGGAAATCCTGAAACCCAAAGCTTTGAACTGGTAGATTTCTTACCATTTAAGAGGTTTATCCCATGAACTTGGCCCGAGGTTGTTGGGTGAAAATATTGTCGTTTAATTCTGTTGTAGTACTTGCCCAACTATTTAATTTGTCAATCTGAGGTTCGTAGGCTTACAAATCACACACACTATATATGTAGGACTGAAGTAGAACTAATCTAATCTAATTTGCTGAAATGAAATAAATCTAGGAAATCATTGAAAGACTAACTATGAAAGCAGTAAAGTAATCTAGGAAAGCAATACAACATGTGAAGAGTTGAATGGCAAAAGACATATGTGAGCTTACACAATACATCAATCTCAAATTATATGACAAGAGTCAAATGAAAAAGCATGGAATAATAACAAAGTTAAGAATCACCTTCTCCTAATTACAAGACTAAATTATGAATTACATGATCTCTCACTCTCCCAATTATGAATAACATGATCCTCTTCATGAAAAGAGAACACTCTCTTATATACATGAGAGTCTTGAAAAGTGTCATAATTATAGATCCACTATTCTCTCAACCATTCTCAACTACTTTCCTATTATTAGAAGATATGATCCCTTCAAATCCTCCACACATCTCTCACATATCTTAGATAAGATATGCCATCCAAATCTTCCATCATCTTCTCCTTTGAATATGCTTGAATGATTGTCCCAAATATTCTTCAAATCTTCAAAGCTTGAAGATGAAATTCGAATTTGAGGCTAGGTGGTAGTATTTGACTTTGTTGAAATCTTCACATATGCCTACACACATCATCAAACTCATCCAACCTTGATATATAATGAAAATATGTTATTTTTCTAATATTTAATCACAAATTCACTTATAATAATGAAATGAATACAATGGAAAATAATAAGGAAAAAACCCAAGTATCATTATGGAAATGGTATGATAAAAGGTTAATGGGACGATGAAATGTAAGGAATGGTGAAGGGAAAAGAGGATATAAATGTGACATTTATGAGGCCCAACATGCCCCCCAACTCAACTTGTTGCATGTCCTCATACAACCATGCATGGATCTTCTTAAGAACTTTTGGCATTCAAACTATGGCTTTGATTGATGATGTCCTTTTAACAATGAATATTTCTAGGATTTGAAATACAATAGTAGCATCATGTAAAATACATGTGTAACAACATGTTAAATATGTGTAACAGCATATGAAATTTTCTTATGGTTGGTTCTTGTGTGACAACCATGAATACAAAATATGTTGGTTCCTGTGTTAACAACATTCATTTCACTTATTTATTTTCTTGTTGCAATAATTTAGCCATATACTCACTGGAAATAATAAGCTATCAATGTGCATAAGAAAGCATCATTGTGTGTAAGAAAGCTTTTTCGTTATCTTTATGAATCATGCCAATATATATATCAATCAAAATGCAACAAAGTGTTGTTGGAAAAGAAATGTTAGTGAATTATAAATGGAATGATGAGATGGTAAAATGGAATAATGGTAATGAATATGCGGTGAAATAGTTCCCCCCCCCCCAACTGAATCGATTGCATGCCCTCATGCAACTTAGTGTAGGTCATCGAAGGAAAAAAAGCATGGCGAGGAAATTTTCCAAAATATTCAAGTCGGCATATAAGGAATTGTGTGATTAAATCTTAGAAAATAACATACCTCCACTTACCCAAAAGGTAGATGTAGTTGTTGTGGCTGTTGGATCAGGAAAATGTGACTAACGTTGTAGCTGCAACTGCTGTAACTGCTGGAGCAAAGAATATATGACTGTGACTGATGGAAGATGGAAGGTGTCACTGCTGCAAGATCAGGAAAATGGAACCGCTAATGTTGTTGCCGCTGTAACTGGATCATGGGAAGTGAAGGAATCTAAACTGCTACTGCTGAGTCATGAGAAATGTGGAAGGCAGAGAATATGGAACTCTCATAGATCTGAAATCAAACTACTACAACTGCTGAGGGGATCATGAAAAAGTAGAATTCTCATGGTAGTCTTCACCTGCTACAAAACTGATGGTAGAATTCTCATCATACGAATGAATGTGTTGATGTCAAGCATGACGAAAAATCATTGGATTACCGGCCATTGATGAATGTCATTAACCAATGCGAGACAAAATCACCAGTGATGTCAATGAGTGTCAAGGTACCCGAGTACATCTTATGAAGTGAGAATGGATGGGCTAATGTTGGCCGCTTGCAAGATCTAACGATCAAGGGACATTCATGTATTCCCATGATTGCTAGCAAGAGAACTTGTCATTAAGTCATGCAAGCCTCTAGGTACTCATAATGAACTCTAGTCTATATCCTAGATAATGTGTCGAGGTCAATGGGGCAAGACTGTTGAAAGGTTGGCCTTAAGGAATCCCATATTAGTCAATGCGAGTTTATAAAAATATTGGTAGGACGATAGATATAAAGATCTCAGTAGCAACAGGGTTTATGGAAAGGAAATCAAGGAAATGTGGTCATGGAAAGGGAACTTGACTAGTTTTATTGATAAGGAAAAAGAACTGAAAAATAATGAAGGCAAAAAAGGTATGCAACTCAAAAAGATAAGGATGTGTGAAGTCATGATGGCTAAGGAAATGGAAGATGGCTTCAACACAGGATGACTAATAAGCTTTGAATGTTGTTGTGTATCAGCGAAATGTTTATGTGTAACAACAAAAATATTTCTGTGTAACAACAAACTGTTTCTGTGTAACAACTCCTTCAAGATGTCTATCACATGTTTTCTTTGAAGAATTTTGTGATTCTTGAAAATCACTTCGGCATGAATTACGAACGTCTTGTTCCTGCAATCAATTTGAATACTAATCCTGCAATCAAACTTGTGAGAGCAACGTAAGATGTGAAATGAAAGATTAAGTACAAATGTGAACAAATTCAAAGTAGAAAATAAATGCAGTTATACCTATTGTCCACACTTGTTAGTTCTGTCATTGCTTCCGCCAAAGTGATTTAAG